>OX578276.1:147292612-147474612 GCA_951217055.1 Gerris lacustris | reverse complement strand
CACGTCTAGGAGAGTTCCATATGGAGAGGCTCATCTAGGAAAAGTTTATTTAGGAGAGGTATTAATAATCATTTTGAGTTCTTTCCAAGTCGAGTACAACCGTACCATCCTTTTCTGGAACCATCTCAAGGCATTTTGGACCCCTCTTTATTATCTTAATAATAGTACATTACGCGTCTAGTAGCATTTTGCATGCGAGTGTGGAGTTTGCACCCGATCGACAGCGAGGGTAGTAAAAACACACGAGCAAAGCAAAATGCCGTTTTTCGCACGAGTTGTATACCGTACTTTATCTATGATTGTTAGATTTTAATAATAAATACAGAAAAAAAAATGTAATAAACTTCCTGTATGTAAGTTCGTATTTCTCTTTTGATAAATATTACATTAATTAGTTGTATTTTGTGCCTAATTAATTATTTCGGGAGGCGTATTATTCTTCTCTTTTTCGTCATAACCACTTAAATAAATCATTGTTTTTCACTAAAAACTTGATATAAACTAGTAACACTATAAACAGTTACTGTAATTAAACAAACAGCAAATTAGTTTTGTTAGGTGTAAACAAACTCGCTAATCGTGCGTTTAGGTGAAGAATTCTTCTTTTTTTACCGCCCTAGGTTGGAAGAAAAAGAGGAATTATAAAATCGCGCATGCGCAATGAATACAAGTACGTAAAGAATCAAAATATACTTATGCTATACAAGAACTTCTGTTTGTATCAAGTTGAAATTTTACATGCCTGTTTCAATTGTACTTTAGATTTAGACGATGTATAAGATGATTTTTAAAAATCTTAAGATATCGGTAAAAGCTGTTGGTTTTACAAAAAAATGTTGTTTATAAAAAAAAAAGTTGTTCTCATCGAATAGGTTATAATAGAATCTTTTCCCGTCCAGAAATTCCAATTTTACATTTGAAGCTCACATTTACGCGAGCGTTGCGCACGAACTCTTGGACGGTTAACGCTGTCCAACGAACTTAGCCTGAGTATTAGTAAAAGGAACATGTATACCGAATTTCAACTAAACCGGTCAATTTTTACTCAAGTTACAAACACACAGGCAGACAGGATGCATAGTTTGTTGAATGTAAGAAGCTTGCTTCAATAAACAAACTAATCTCAGGTTTTGGTCACAAAAATCGTCACTATGTACGATCTGTGAGTGAATCTGAAGAAGGTTAAGTAAAAACCGAAACATCGGGATTGTGTGAACATAGTAACGATTTTTGTGACCTAAACCTGAGAGGAGTTTTTTATATATATATATATATATATATATATATATATATATATATATATATATATATATATATATATATATATATATATATAAAAGGGAGGAGGGAAAGTATAAATGAACAAATGATAAGCAGGTGTTGTTGAACTCGACTCCCTAATGACTTTATCAAAATATCTCGTGCCTCGGCAAGTCAGCTGTGTGAAATATTGCAACAAGCTTCCCGCCACTCCACTAGAAATATGACTGATAAGACAGCACAGGGTTACCTACACAACACATAGATATTAAACTAAAAATAACATTAATTAACTAATTAATCTCCGTTTAGAATTATCTTGTAGCTAAGAAAACTCATTAGTGTATCATTTATAAACTATATATTTAACAAATTTATTATTTTATTTTCTTTCCGCTTTTCTTCTGATTACATTTAATGTTTCTGTTTTCTTTATGCTCTTGAGATACTGTCAAGAAGGAGATGCTTCATTCCAGTATTTCCACTTATTCTTCCCATTATTTTCCTGGTAAATTGTTTCATTTTGCGATTGTTTAAGAATCTTTAAATTCAGAGATTAAATAAACAGTGATCAAACAATATTCTATATTAATATATGTATCTATAAACTTCACGCAAGGTTATCAGAACGGGAGCTATACAAACTGCAGTGGGGTAATAGACTGCGCATGCCCATCACTTTAGAGACATACTTTACTGACATGTAAACAATGACTTTACAAGCAACTAAATAGTGAAATAATGTTTGTATTACGTTATGAACCTAGATAATAGTACATTACGCGTCTAGTGCATAGAGTAACATTTTGCATGCGAGTGTGGAGTTTGCACCCAAGCGATAGCGGGGGTAGTAAAGCCACACGAGCAAAGCAAAATGCAGTTTTCGCACGAGTTGCGTACTGTACTTTATCTACGATTGTTAGATTTTAATAATAAATACAGAAAAAAACAGTTACTTTAATTAAACAAACAGCAAATTAGTCATTTTAAATGTAAACGAACACGCTAATCTTGCGATAAGGTGAAGAAGAATCGAGCATGTGCAATGAATACAACTGCAAAAAGAATCAATTTCTACGCTTCTAAACAGAGATAAAATGTTTATATTTCGTATTAATCGTAGATAAATGTATTTTCATTCATCTACACACCAGCTCTTTCATTCATCTACACACCAGCTCTTTCATTATTCTGCTCACCAGCTCTTTCATTATTCTGCACACCAGCTCTTTCATTATTCTGCTCAACAGCTCTTTCATTATTCTGCACACCAGCTCTTTCATTATTCTGACACCAGCTCTTTCATTATTCTGCACACCAGCTCTTTCATTATTCTGCACACTAGCTCTTTCGTTATTATGCACACCAGCTCTTTCATTCATCTACACACCAGCTCTTTCATTATTCTGCACACCAGCTCTTTCATTATTCTGCACACCAGCTCTTTCATTCATCTACACACCAGCTCTTTCATTCATCTACACACCAGCTCTTTCATTATTCTGCACACCAGCTCTTTCACTCATCTACACACCAGCTCTTTTACTCATCTACACACCAGCTCTTTCATTCATCTATACACCAGCTCTTTCATTCATCTATACACCAGCTCTTTCATTCATCTACTCACCAGCTCTTTCATTCATCTACACACCAGCTCTTTCATTCATCTACACACCAGCTCTTTCGCTCATTTACACATCATTCTTTCATCTTATAGTAGTCCAGCTCCGAAGTAATATAACCAATGTCTCATTAGAGGAGGCCGTGAGTTCCTCATACTTTTGCAAAAAAATATTTAAGGATCTCAAATGAAAATTCCTAGACAGAAAACTGTTTCAGTAATCGGAGAATATACTGCATCTCGTTTTATTTTTCGAACCATCATATCTTGAAAACTATTTAATGAAATTTAGTTTAATTGCCAGTCGGATCGCATTGTTTTACACTCATGTGGCCATTTGTCCAATAATACGTCTCGAGGGAGCCATGTGTCACACAGATAATTACAGGCTGGTTAAATTTAATTGGGTATTGTGTTATTTATTGAAACGTAACTGAATATATCGACTCTTCTGCTTTAAAGCTAATAGACAATCTCGACGAAGAATTGGTGAAAAATACTAAAATTTTTGAATTGAAATGTCATGTTCTGGTGTTCAGCCTTGCTTGAATAGAACAGAAAGAAAAACTTATAAAGAATGCAACATTTTAAAACCCTCCGCTTACTTTGATGTATTGAATTATTTACCTTTTCTAATTTTGGAATGAAGTTCCTTATGGCTCGTTCTGGAGCCCGGGAATGAATCCGAAAAAAACGACCGTCACAAAACCAAGCTTCACGAAATCTACCGATGACCATAACTTGAGTAATAGATGACCGAGTTAGTTGAAATTTGGTTCACATGTATAATGTAGATTTTACCAATCCCATGCTGAGTTCGTTGGACAACGTTATTCGCCCAACTGTTGACGTGCAACGCTCGCGTAAACGTAAGCTTCAAATTTAAAATTGGAATTTTAGGATGGGAAAAAATTCTAACTTCATCTATTTAATGAGACAAACAACTTTTTAATTTTTTTTAAGATCGCTAAATTGATTAAAGTGGACCTAAACGTTTAAAATAAAGAAAACAACGTTTTTACCGATATCTTACTTTCTAACGTATCGATTTTAATAAAAATGCATACACATCGTCTAAAGTTCAATTGAAAATGGCATGTAAAATTTCAACCTGATTCAAGCAGAAGTTTTTGCGTATCAAGTGATATATTTTATAATATTTTAAATGGAATAATAAATATGGTGGCGAAGTTTGAGGGAACAGTCGTGTTCCGTCACTACGAGCATCTGCTCTAACTATAAACTCATCATGATTCACTTTTTTCTCAATATACAACATTATTTATTGCAAGACGCTCGCTTCAATGTTTAATAAATGCTTTTCTTTTAATTTTGCCTAACTCTGTTAAGTACAAATAGTTAGTTACTTTTAAGTGTGTCTCTATTCTAACTCCGCCATGTATAAGTAGTTAGTATCGTAAAACTTAGCAGTGTGATTTTATAATTTATATTTAATGAAAAGCGTAGGGAACTTCGTTCCTACCGACACCACACGCATTTTTTTAATTGTTGAAGATATTTAATAATTTTCTACAAAATTGATAAATTATGCAAAAATAATTCATTCGTCCGTTAATAAATTTAGATAATAATTATAAAAAAATAATAATATCAATAACAAAACACAATTAAAAAATAAAATAAAATACAATTAAAATTCACGATTAAATTTAATTTCATACAAACATAATAATATTCACAGAGGTATTTTCGAAGTTCGAAATCTATTTTATGGCACAGAAAACACTACAAAAATTATTATTTTTAACTATTTTTAAGAGCACAAAAGGCAAAATATGGAAAATTAAAAATTATCAAAATAGATGGAGGGTTTTAAAATTTGTTATTTTTATTAAGTTTTCGGAACTTCATTAGATTGTTACTCCCCTTATAAAAAAATAGAGGGGAGTAACAATCTAAAGAAGGTGTAAAGGATGTTCATCTTTAGACTGTTACTCCCCTTGTAACAACAGAAGTGTGATATTCCTTTGTCCAAAAGTACATTGCACTAAACATCCCTTCTTCTTTATAGTTATTTAGTCAAACTCATTTATATTCTAAAACAACATAGGGGAGTAACAATCTAAAGAAGTACCAAGTTTTCTTCAGAACAATTTTTTGTAACGTTAACTTAATAACGCTTTGCAGTATCTGCTAGACAAAAATTACTTTACTTGTGAGAAATAGTACATTACGCGTCGAGTGCGGAAAGTAGCATTTTGCATGCGAGTGTGGAGTTTGCACCCGAGCGATAGCGAGGGTGGTAAATGCAAAATGCCGTTTTCGCACGAGTTGCGAACCGTACTTTATCTACGATTGTTAGATTTAAATAATAAATACAGAAACAAATAAACTTGCTGTATGTAAGTTCGTATCTCTCTCTTGATGAAGATGGCATTAATTCATTAGTTGTATTTTTTGCCGAATAATTATTTCTGGAGGATTATTATTTTCCACATTTTCGTCAAAGTCACTTGATTCACTTATTGTTTTTCACTAAAAACTCGATATAAACAGTTACTTTAATAAAAGAACACCAAATTAGTTTTGTTAAATCTAAACAAACTCACTAATCGTGCGTAAAGCTGGAGAATTCCTCTTCTTTACCGCACTAGTGCGGTAAAGAAGAGGAATTGTTCAGAACTATGAGACGCGCATGCGCAATTAATACAAGTACGTAAATTATCACTTTCTACGCATCTAAACAAAGATATAATGTTTATATTTCGTATCAATCGTAGATAAAATAACTTTTTTTGTAAATTTCCAAGACATATTTCCAAGATTGATTGTTCAAAACTAAAATTATGACATAAATTAGTTTCAATTTAAGCAGGGATGAACCCCAGAAAATGAAATTTCAATTAAAATGTTTTTAGTATATTTCACCTATTCATTGGGACACACTGTATATATAATATATATATATATATATATATATATATATATATATATATATATATATATATATATATATATATATATATATATATATAGTATCAAAATACCTTGTTAATACGATAATTAAGAGACCATAGACAGTTCCGACTAAAAAACCTTTTCTTCAGGAATACCTGGATTGTGTAAGTTATTCGAAAAAAAAAGGTATCACGGGTTTTATATTGTTAAGAGCTTTGGTAAAAATAATAAGAAACATTTTTTTTTTTAACATTATGTATATTTATTCATAACTGAGAACAACTCGCTTTAATTATACAATTCGTACAATTTTCACGGTTGAAAATGGCTAGGGAAATAAAAAAAAAAATAATAATAGCATATAATACAAGTATATATATTATTTTGCCGTCACGTTGAATTGGGCACCTGGAGCTCCACAGACCTGGTTTATTCATTCTACTCGAGGTCTCGAGCCGAGTGAGAAGAATGCAAAGAGGTGGGGGAAGGTGAAGGGGGAGGGGAGGGATCACCTGCCTCGCCTCTAAAATTGGATCTCTTGTTCCGATTCATTTACATTCCCTTCAATAACTCTACCCAAATATTGCTTCAATTTTTTCCCGCTTTAATAAATGTAAATATTAAAGCTATATTGTGTATATATGTATATATATCGAAAGAGAAATTAAATTTTTGTATTGTTGTCTTTTAATATTATTAAATACAATTTACTTTATAACAAAAATGATTAAAACATACTACCAAAAAAATACAGTAAAAAAAATAAATAGAAAGTACACACACACATATTATATATATATATATATATATATATATATATATATATATATATATATATATATATATATATATATTTAAATCGGTCGGATACAACACGTACTAAACCTTTTTTTATGCAGTACTTATCCTTCAGCTGAATTGGTTCTTGAGATATGTCTCTGTGGCAAAGTTTGTATATAAATGGCCGCCATCCTAAATCAATATGGTGGATCATTAAAAGTTTTTTTAATAAGTATCTAGCTCCTTTTCAATAAGCTAAACGGAAACCTTCAAAATTTCATTCGTCCCAGTGGTTTTAATGATATATTATGAGTCAATCAGTTTTTGATGTATCGTATGGATTTGTAAATATTTCGATTTCAGAAATCTCCTCAATGAAAATCTGGTTATATTAAAACACAATTGTTTTAACGTTTTTACTTTTCCTCACTTCCTTTAGTAGGAAAAGTACTGTTTTCGCCAAAAAATTGTTTTTCGAGATTTCAACGAAATTATCCGTTTTAGGTGTTTTTAAGACCTCCTGAGTGGTTTTCAGCATGACGTCTGTATGTATGTATGTGTGTGTATGTATGTGTGTGTGTTATCATCGTAGTGCCCAAGGTATTTAACCTAGAGATTTGAAACTTGGCAGAAAAATCAATCTTTACCTGTAGTGGTGCCGCCCGGAAAATCAAATTTTTCTGCCATCTTAAACCCAGTTTGTTGAGTCAGCAAATATTAAAAAAAAAAAACGTAATAAATCTACAATGGTCCTGATCGAGTTGAAATTTGGCACGAATATACCTCTCTGTATCACAAACAAGCCTATCTAAATTTGATTTTGATATTGGCCTCCATTTTAAAGTTATCAATTTTTGATTTTTTAAACTTTGACGGTTAATAATACCAAAAGTATAAATAGGTTTTTGACGTATAGCATATCGTTAGAACCGGAAAAAAATAAGGAACAAATATAAAAAACCCCGATGAAATTCCATCAATTAGTTTAAAAGTTAAAATAAAATATAGCCATTATAAATAAGGCTTTTTTTGAAAAATTATAATAAATCAGTTAGTTCAGAACGGCCACTTTTGTGGCCTCTGGAGTGAGGAAAAGTTCCGAGGTACCCCGTATCCGATTTTTTTGTATAAGTTCAAGTAATGTTGTACTAATTAAAGTGTACCAGTGGTACACCTCCTCAATTTAATATTTCTATAATCTAAATGTAGAACCTCTCCAGAACCCTTCTAGTGAAGGTAAGCTTTTTTGGGGTTGACCATAGTCCCACCATTTCTTTTTTGCTTCATACAGTTTTTCCTAAATCAGATGGTAATGGTATCCTTTTCATTTTTAGGGTGGTTAGTAAGGGGTCGAATTTTCCATATCATCGCCAACCTGCATCACCATATATTATGTCAACACGGGCTTAACGGCTCGTAAATACATAATAACCATGACAGCATAAGAGAGGATTATATTGCATTGTTTATCTCGTCTAATTAATTAATTTCTCCTGAATTTAATGAAAATGTCCACCCTTTCAACTTGAATTTTCAGAAACGGGATAATAGAAATATAAAAATAGTTTTACGAAACAATTCCATTTAAAAATTAAGGACATCGTCAGAAGCTTTTACACGGTGAATGAAGTCGGATCATCTAAATATTAATTAGAAATCAAAATACCAAATAAAAAGCTTTGTAGAGACATTATATGCTTGATAAGGGACAAGATTAAATTTGAAACATATAACAAAATACAAAAATACATGTGGTGATGTATAAAGGGGGAGGGTTTGAGTTGAAGTTTTAAACTTAATCAGTGTTGACATTTATTTCGTTAACGAAGGATTTTATTCTATTTGTAGTGAGACTTGTTTATATGCAGTGAGAATAACACTTAGTAAATTTGATTTATATATAAAACAGTGGTAACACTGACAAGATAGAAGTGAACAAATGATTTGTAGAGCAGAGAATTTCTATACAAGTTTAGTAGCAACAAAGTAACATTTTGCAATACTAGGAGAGTTGATTTCATTTCGAATTTGGTTTTTATTATTATTTTTTAACAAAATATTATAAACATTATGTGTTTGTATGGGACTAGCTGAGAGTACAAGTGTTTATCAGGTGACAACTCAGTGAAATATTTAACTGAAAATAGAACTAAACTAAGAGTCGTGTATAATCTCTCTTGTGTAATATCTTCTGACCGGTCCGTCTATCCTGTGTTTTACACAAAGTCACCTCCCGAAAACACAGGCAATTTATTTCTCTCCTGTAGCGAGATTTTCTACCTGAAACAGAAACCCCAGACAAGAAAAGAATGGCACCCGTGGGCACATAAACAGTGATGCCAACCTCGCTCTGCTGAATATACTACGGTACAAGCTATAAATCAGTGTTTTACCATACTGGGCCTCCGGACCGAATCTAAATATAGCGCTTCATCCTTGTCCCTTCGTTTTACCTAATATCACTCCATGTTCCATACTTTTGCCTGGGTTCATTGTACCGAGATAATAATATAAACCTTCATAATTTATAAAACTATAATAATATATAAACTTATCTATAATATAAGTGGCAATGTCCTGATTGACTGACTGACTGACATAGAATCAACGCACAGCAAAATCTGCTTAACCGAGAGACTTGAAATTTTGAGGATATACTCGGTTCATATCATAGGCATCCACTAAGAAAGGATTTTGCGAAATTTTTATTTTTGTACCCAGGGGTACGGGGTACAAATGTCAAAGTAATGAATACTTTTAATGATGCATATCGTTGAAAAGCTCTTTAAAAGTACAGTAATTGTTGTTATGTACAGTTTTGTCATATTTTCATTTAGGAGGGGGTAAAATGGAAAAATATGTATAACTACATCTTATATAAATGAAGAGTGTCTATGAGTGTCTTTTGTCTTATATAAATGAAGTGTTTATGAGTATACTGCTTACATGAGATTATAAAGTTAAAATGTTGGTACACAGGAGTACGGGGTACAGATGTCAAAGTAATTGATAGGTACCCTTTATGGTGCATGTCGTTGAAAGGCTCTTTAAAAGAAAAGTAATTATAATGTACGTTTTTGTCATTATTTTCATTTAGGAGAGGGGTAAAAAGGAAATGTCAACGTAAGTGTGTGTGCGCGCGCGCGCGCGAACGGGCGCGTGTGTGTGTGTTCTTTATTCAAATCTACCGTCTTATTCCAATTCCAATGAAAATTTGCATACTTGACCTTCAAAGCAAGGGGAAAGGTCACTGACTTCATGCATTTTCGAAATTTTGATTTTGGTACACAGGGGTACGGGGTACAAATGTCAAAGTAATGAAAACCCTTCACGATGCATACCGTTGAAAAGCTCTTTAAGAGTGCTTTAGATTGCTGTACAATTATTGTTATGTACATTTAGGGGGGTAAAATGGAAAAATATATCTATATATCTATGTATAAAAAACTAATAATTGTTGTGTCTGTACATTTATCCGATTGGGCTAAAATTTTGTATTTATTCATTTATTTTATTTATTTATTTTTTTTTATTATTATTATTATTTTTATCCCTAAGGGAACATAAGGACAGAGTAAGAAAAGAAGGGGAATTGAGCCCCGACCGATCTTCAAAAGTTAGGAAGTTAATACTTAAGAAAGAGCTCTTATTTTGGATGTAAGCATGTATATTAATAAAAGCTAATTCCAATTTCAACCAAGGGATGTAAAATGACACGGGGAGGGGGGGGGGGGGGGGTATAAATCCATTAAATTGAAAATAAAACACCCCGTAGCGAAGCACGGGTATTCAGCTAGTATATATATAAGTAGTTATATATGTATAAGTAGTTTATATTCCTTTGTTTCTGCTCTTATCCTCTAAAACAAAAATAACTCGATATTGGATATTTATAAAAGATCTTTTGGGATCAAAAAGTAAGAATTATTTTAAAATTCAGAGACCTCTGTATAAAATCAAAACAAACCAACCGGAAATGAAGTGAATCTCTTTATACACTTGGATAATATCAGGTTTTAAATAACATCTAACTACATCCTGTTCTAAGTAGCTATTGTCTTGTATTGTCATAAATAACAACTTTTCTCATCTTGTCTAAAACGACAACTATCTATATCCTGTCCTAAATAATGACTATCTATATCCTGTCCTAAATAAAAGCTTTCTATATCCTGTCCTAAATAACAACAGTCAATATCCTGTCCTACATAACAACAGTCAATATCCTGTCCTACATAGCAACTGTCAATATCCTTTCCTAAGTAACAACTGTCTATATCCTGTCCTAAATAACAACTATCTACATCCTGTCCTAAATAACAACTATCTACATCCTGTCCTAAATAACAACTATCTACATCCTGTCCTAAATAACAACTATCTACATCCTGTCCTAAATAATAACTATCTACATCCTGTCCTAAATAAAAACTGTTTATGCCCTACACTAAACCTTGTTAAATGATTATCAACTTTATTATTACCTTACTATGATATAACCAGCTCTATACTGCTGTGTATTTATTATTAATTATATCTGATGAGTTGTAAAGTAATATTAATAATAATTAAATTGTATTTATTTAAAAAAGACAGTAGAGAGAAGAATTCATTCCGCGGCCGTGTTTGAACTGTGTTTAAAATTGCCGAGTTTATTTTTAACTTTATCGACGGGATTTGAACCATGGACCTTTGGATTGCCCATCAGAGGCTTGTTTATCGCTTTGAACATAGAAAAATCATTTAATTCTCTTGCTCTGATGTAAAGTAAGAATTGTTGTGGATCTTTTCGGCTTCGCTCTTCAGCTTCTTCCAGACATTATTTCTCAACATCTTTACGAAAACCCTGGAATACTAATGTTCGACTTTTTTACGACTATACGTTAGTTTTTTTTCTGTGGTGACATCTAACGGGGCTGCAGGGACGCATGCTACCAGGAGTGCTTCCACTATTCAGTTGTCCTTGAGATTTCGTCGATATAGAACCTGCACTGTCACTCGTGTCATGTCAAGTTGCAGTATTTTAAAACATACATCGTAATTTTTAAGAAGGTTTAGTAATAAAAGTAAATTTTTGCTCGTCATAATTACGAGCATTAATAATACCGTGTTATATAATACTCGATTATTATTTATATTTTACATTATTTATTGTATATTTTATTATTAAAACAAGACAATGGCACGACAAAAATTGTTTAGCGACCCTGTAGGTTGAATAGGAATTATGAACGAGTTAAGTTCAGACGAAGACTCAGATCTAGATGATGATTTTGAAGTAGTGGGTCTTAAAAACTGTTCAGATATAAATGTCGAAAAAAAATATAGTGATTTTATCCCAAATATCCCAAATAATCCAAAATTTTATTAACAATTTACAATTTAAATTACATATTATGTAATTATAATGCTTAATTACTTAATTAGTATTGTGACTCTTACTAAAGATATTTATTTAAAAAAAAGTATTGTGAATATTCTAAATTTAAATTAGCAATGTGCTATGTGCAATTTTACCCTCATTGTATAGAATGTTAAGTTCGTGGTATGTCCTATTTAAAAAAATATACATATATTTGTGATTGTTGTTCCAAATTTTATTTGCTAAGTTCACTATGCTCATTTTACCTAAATTTTGATATTAAGCTGTTGATACTGATTAGTATCGTTGAGAAAAATATGTTTATAATAATTAAAAATATATATTATTTACAAAAAGGTGTTATTTATTCATGTATAACCCAAAAAGATAGTATAAAATGAATGCTCGTAAAAATTACGAAGGTTTAGTATTAGGCGCTCACTAGTTAGCATTAGTATTCCAGGGTTAAATAATAACCCGGACCTCTCACAGAATAAAACCCTATAACCTCCCTTAACCCCCCCCCCCCTCATAACACCTAGAATTACGTGAAAAACACAAAGCCACATAAAAGAAGGTATTAGGGGCACAATTTTTATGAATTAAAATCACGGTCTGTTATTTATTTATATTTTCCTTATTAAATCGTATTCAGTATAAAAAATAATATTTTATAACATAAATATGGCATGTTTATTTAATTTATTAAATTTGCATAGTATCAAAAGAATTTAAGACTGGCTCAGATAGACTTTTATACATTTATTCAATTTTTTTCTTTATAATATGAAGAGTGAGGTTTAATTTTGTAAATATAATTAAGAAGTTGGATTTTCTGATAAATTAGATGACATTTTTTCCTTTTGAGTTGAATATATTTAAATAATTACAAGTTAATAATCAATTCTAAAACTTACAAGTCTCTGTTGTCGATACTTTCCTCCGCTTCGTGAATAAACCAATAAATATAATTTATTTCCCCTTCTCTAATTGAAGAAAGAACTTTGTTATTTGTACTTAACCATTCTTTCTTCTCTTGTAAGTTGAACTTAGTTCAAATTTATCTTAAATTAGTCTTGCTAAACTTAATTAACCGGGCAGACTCTATTTCAATAAGTTCAACGTTTCTTATTTTTTTAAAAAAAAAAAAAAAGCGGAACTTGCTTCTTATCAGGGGAAAAGAACAAAGTTTTTGATAAAGGAAATACTATTTTTATTTGTTCAGGTGAAAATTACTTATTCCTGATGTTAATTCAGAGAATAATAAGTCTAATAATTTGAATCTATTTATCATTTAACTTTGCCTTTGATTAAGTTTAAATAATTAAATCTTATTCACTTCATTTTTTTAACAGTATATTCAATTTATTCTCTACTTAAAGCTTCAAATGATTTTAAACGTTTTGTGAACTATTTAAGTTAATAAAGCACAGATAAAAAAAAATATTAACTGTATAAGTATATAATTTACAGATCCGTAAAAAAACTACTGTATTGAACTCTTCAAAATCCAGATATCTTCATGATCTGTTTTCTCGAACAAATATTAATAATTAATATAAAAATTCCAAAGCCATTTTTCAAAACTGGTCTTATTTTCAAACTTTTTTTTTTTTTTTTTTGGTTTCTGTATTCTTCACCTTAGTTGTATCTATGTGCAAAATTTGGGGAAGATTGAATGACGGTAAGTAGTTCAAAATTGGGGTAATAGGTGTGCGATGAAACTTAAAAAGCAAATAAATTTGACGCCATTTTGTTATTTTTTTTTGTTTTTTGGTTTCTGTATTCTTCACCATAGTTGTTTCTATGTGCAAAATTTGGGGAAGATTGAATCACGGGAAGTAGTTCAAAATTGGGGTAATAGGTGTGCGATGAAACTTAAAAAGCAAATAAATTTGACGCCATTTTGTTTTAATTTTTTGTTTTTTTGGTTTCTGTATTCTTCACCTTAGTTGTATCTATGGGCAAAATTTGGGGAAGATTGAATCACGGGAAGGGGTTCAAAATTGGGGAAATCGAAATGTGCGATGAAACTTACAAAGCAAAGTAATATAAGACCAGTAAAAATGAATTTTGTTTATTAGTTTATTAAAAGTTTGTTAGTATTAGTTTTGATAGACTAATTTGGTACGTAAGTGTACTAAATATAAAAATCAATCCCAAACATAAAAGAACTCTCAATGAGTTTGAGGTTCTCTATGCTTCTTTCTATCCACTTTGATTTTTCGGAAGAAGGAGAGAGAACCATTTTAGTAATAGAGTAAGTAGGAAATCTGGAGGTAGAGAGAAGACAAGAATTGGAGAATAAAGCCTGTAGTAAATGGAATTAAGGCCAGGGGTTTGGCTTCTCATCAAGTTATTGGAGACTTGAGAACCAAACGAACCTAGTTTCAAAGGTACACTTTCACGTGAACAACGTTGTCTTCGGTAAAGCTACTGAACTCATCGAACGTTTCCCGGAAATACACCTCCTGTTTTTTTCTTCCTTGTTCCACTATCTCTTAATATTTGTTCCCTCTTTAGATCAGTTGTTCTCCCTTATCTTGTCTTCTGATGAGGCTAACAAGGGAAGAGGATGCTGGGATCAAATCATTAGGGTTGTTTTAAAACAACAAACTTCGAACAAGCTCGAGTTAAGTTGGTTAACTCAGTCTACTTTAACAACAGATCAAGTCTCTTTTCCCAATTCAGTTTTTATACTCAGCCTCCTTTTCTGTTTAGCCACATATTAAAATTTAGACATCGGGTTTTCAGCAAAGTTGTTCGTGCCTCATGTGGTTACTTCTCTTTCATGAAAATTAAAATTCTTATAATTCTTCTCTCTTAACTTTTTTTAAAAAATAAATCAACACATTAGTAACGTTTGTTTGCAGCGAAAGTATTTTATTATTAACTTGTTATTGATAAAATGTTGCTGTGTATACTATTCAAAAAACCTTTTTACTAATGTTTATAAAACATTAATATACATAGAAATTACATTTTATTGCAAATAGAAGCTAATAGTTAAAAAGTGATTCTGGTTAATATGCTGTTCAATCAAAAATATCACTAATCTAAAATTGTCTGGTTTGTATAATCAAATAATAGTAATAATAAAATATATTATTAAATAATCACATGTTTACTCTGTTAAGTTATAATTGTGGCACAAAACCCTTTAGTGTTGTTAAGTTGCATTACTAAAGAATAAATTGAGTGTTCAAGGTCGACTGTAGAGGCTCTTAAACTAAATAGTTTAGTTTGTACCGTCTGTTTACACGTGGGAGTGTTTCTTCATTAATTAGTTATTGATAAAATCCTATTATTGTATAATATCAAAAACATTGTATCTTTGTTTAGATGCATAGAAAGTGATTATTTACGTACTTGTATTCATTGCGCATGCGCGTTTAAAAATTCCTCTTTATCCGCCCTAGTTCGGTAAAAAAGAAGAATTCTTCACCTTAACGCACGATTAGCGAGTTTGTTTACATTTAACAAAACTAATTTGCTGTTAGTTTAATTAAAATAACTGTTTATATCGAGTTATTAGTGAAAAACAATGATTAATTTATGTCATTATGACGAGAATAATACGCCTCTCGTTATAATTAATTCGGCACAAAATACAACTAATGAATTAATGTCATCTTTATCATAAGAGAAATTCGAACTTACACACAGGAAGTTTATTAAAGAAATAGTCTTTAATTATTATTTAAATAGATAAAGCTTTGCTCGTTTGGTTTTACTACCCTCGCTTTCGCTCGGGTGCAAACTCCATACTCGCATGCAAAATGCTACTTTCACACTAAATGCTACTTTCAAAATGCACTAGACGCGTATTGTACAATTACCAATGTGTATAAAACATTATTATACACTGAAATTACATTTGGTTGCAAATAGAATCGAATAGTTGAATGATGGCTCCTTAGATTAAAGAACAAAATCAATTAACTAATCATATTAATGATCGATTAGGACGTGGTGTAAGGGTATTCATTATGGGCTGCAGGTGAATCGTCTGGTTTACTTAGAGCTTTATATGGGACCGTGTCGAAATCTCTTTCGATGTGAGCCACGAGCTCCACCAGACTCTATAGGGTTTTGGAGGTATGTGTGACTTCATGGAGTAAGAAGCAGTTCTGAAAGGTGCCATTTGCTACCATAAATCGATTCATTCCCAGCACGTTGCCGACCCCAATCGGCCTATTATTACCTGTCAATGATGGGTCTTTGCCTTCCTTTTCCCCAAAGGTTTTCCTAATCCCGTTCTCTTGCCTATGGTTTCACTAGATCGAAGTTAGGGACATAGGGAATCTCGATAATCCATTCATGCGCGTTATCAATTTGATGACGAGGCATTAGGCTATTGATATAAGTTTATTTTCATAGATTTGGGGATCGACCCCCTGGGTGCTTTTTGCATTTTACTTTCCCTTACCTAAAGTATTGATTTCTCCCAAAAAAATTGTATTTTAATTATCAGTTTTGGATATGTTTCTAAATTGTTTAAGTGGTTTTTAACTGGATGCCTGTCTGTCTGTCTTTGTCACGCATAACTCCCACAGTTTTAAGCTATAAAGTTGAAACTTAGTAAAAAAAAAAACAAATCGGTCCTTACATGCTGTTGTGCTGCCCGGAAAATCGTATATTTGTGACGTTATTAATTTTCCCTAAAACTAATAAACCTTACCTACCTATCCCTTTATAAATAAGAACCTTATTTATAATTTATTTATTTATCCCATTTGAAGCTATGGAATTAAGCTCAGGGGTAGCATCCAGCGCTCAAATTCTTATAGGCTCCGATTCCTTTAATCAAAGATCATTTGAAAAATACCTCATTATTATGTTTCTTCTCACAATTCACTACGATCTTAAAATTCAATTTGTTCAAGACCTTTCATGTTCCCGCTGTATAAAATGCATGTACCCATGTATCACCATCATTTTTCTTTAGTCAAATCCATGTCATACCTCCATATTCTTGACCAATCACCCTGTCGGCTGAAGAGGCCTTGAGATCTGCTACAACAATTCACACTCTCAACCGATGTACTAAACTAATGCAACACACGGCAGGAACACACATGTTCACTACTAGTTCGGTGAACATTTTTTTTATAACAAAATATATGATGAATTAACTTGGTGCGTAGGCTTCCGCGGGTAGATTCGTCATAAACAGCTTGGGTTTCCAGTGAAATCCGCGTCACGAAGGCGTTGAAATCCGACGTTTCGCTTCCTCTACTGGAAGCATCTTCAGGGGGTGGTTCGTCGTGATGTTAACTCGAAGATCGGCATATTTATACTGGTTTCCTAGACCGTAGATTGTACCTGGATTTTCCGGGAGCAGTGGCGCACCCAGGGGGGGGCACGTGCCCCCCCCCCCAAAGCCAAAGACCTAATTTTTTTAAAACATTGATTATGCAATTCCGCAGCACAAGTTAAAGCAATAGTGTTAAGTGATGGTTAAAAAAAAAAAATATTATACATTATACACCTAGTTTTGCCCGACATAATTTTTTTGGAATTAAAAAAAGAAGATGAAGAAGAATAGAAGTAAGTAAAGTTATTAATGCGTTTAGGTCAAGGATCTTATAAAACAGGGATGGAGCGCTAAGTATACCTCCTGGGTAAAAATGTGTCGCCAAGGAGAACTTGGAAAAAAATCTACATCAAATTACGACTGCGCAGCGCATCTTAGTGGAACTTCTTAGTTGGACAATTTTTTCCCCGACTCATATCCATTGCTTATTTTGAATGAAAGGATACAATATAATATTTTTAAATTAAGTTTTTAATTAAATATTTTTTAAGTTTTTTAAAATCAAAGTTGTATTATGCAGAGTTCTTTTTTATAAAACATGGGTTAAAGTTATTGATTCACACAATGAAAATATTATTTATGCAGGATTGAAAAACAATACATAAAACAAAATAACCAAACTAGGAGAAAGGAAGCACAAATGAGAAATGAAACACAAGTGGAAGAAAATTAGTTTTAAAAATAACATAACTTGTTCGAATTCTTCATCTTCTATAGTTATAACCATACGGGAAGGTAATCTATCCCACCATATTTTCCAAGTTCTTGGCGACACTTTTTTCGCATAATGCTCCATCACTATTTTATAAGATCCTTGGTGTAGGTAATTTATCTGTTATCAATCTTATAAAGACCAAGCAAGACTTGAAGAAATGTCGTTATTTCTGTGTTTGTGCTATAATACTAGTGTCTTAATTTTAATTTTTTAGTGTTTTAATACAACTAACTAAAAGTCTGATAATGTGATATATTAATTTAAATGTAGTACATCATATTGTACATATCTCTCTTAGTTGTCGGTGTCTTACTAGTTTGGTTTATTGTTTATTAGAAAGTTCATTAATTTTTATTTAGTTTTTTGATGTAAATAATTGTTTAGTTTAAAGTAATTTTATCATAAACATGGAAAAAAAGAGAACAGGTACGTTAACAGATTATTTTGTAAAAAGACCAAAAATAGATGAGACAGAATCAGAAATTCCACCAGTATCAAACGATCCATCAGATGTAGTTGGATCAAGTTCAGATCTAATTAAACCTGCAAGTCTTTTTGACGTAGCTAATTTTATAGATACAACTAAAAAACACACTGGGAAACAAAAACTAGATTTAATTAAACAGTTGTGGAAACCAGGTCCGACTTTTGATTTTCCTTACACGCAATCAGGAAAAAAAAGAAGGAGATTCCAATATCAGTGGCTGACTAAGTATGATTGGATGGCCTATTCAAACAAAGAAAATGGAGTTTTTTGTAAATATTGCATCTTTTTTGGGAAATCGGAAGTTGGAAAGTCCGGTTCCCAAGAAGTTGGTTCTTTTGTGAAGACTCCATTTAACAATTGGAAAAAAGGCATTGAAAAAATGGATTCACACCAATCCAATGATTTCCACATACAAGCATTAGAAACATATAATAATTTACACCGTATCATGCTTGGGTCGGATGAAGCCGTTGTGGATAAATTAGAATCCTGCCACAAAATATTAGCTCTTGAAAACCGCACTAAACTTTCAACAGTTATAAGTACAGTTCTATTCTGCGGAAGGAACGGATTAAGTTTAAGAGGCCACAGAGATTTTGGACCCCTAGATTTGGATAGTGATCCAGTAAAAGGTGAAGGTATTTTTAGAAATCTTTTAAGATTTCGAGTTGAGGCCGGGGATACAACTCTAAAGGAACACTTAAATACCTGTAATAAAAATGCAACATATATCAGTTGGAACATACAGAACCAAATAATTGAAAGTGCAGGTAAAATTATTTTAAACAAATTAGTTAAAAAGATTAACCATGAAAAATATTTTTCTATCCTAGCTGATGAGACCACTGATATCTCGTGCACTGAGCAATTTTCTCTGTGTGTGAGATATGTTTCAACTGTGGAGGAAAACAATCCAAAAATATGTTAAATATTTTTAAAATTTGTACCAGTTACCAGCACCAAAGCTGAAGATCTGTATTCAGTGGTAAAACAAACATGCTTAGCACTGGGTTTAGATCTAAAAAATGTGAGAGGGCAAGGGTATGATGGAGCAGCTGCAATGGCAGGAAAATTCAAAGGACTCCAGGCTCTGTTAATGAAAGATCACCCAAACGCCATTTATGTACACTGTGCCTCTCACTGCTTAAACTTAGCTTTATCATCTAGTAGTAATGTTGTGAGTGTTAGAAATTGTTTTGGCGTGATCCAGAAACTATACACATTTTTTGAGACCCCAAAGAGACTAAACGTTTTAGAAAATAAAATTAAAGATCTAGTACCAGAAACAAAAAAGAAGAAATTAGTTCAGCTGTGCCATACCAGATGGGTAGAGAGGCACGATGCTGTTTTAAGTCTTTTTGAGCTTTTTGATGTCATAGTGGAAGCACTGAAAGAAATGATAGAGTGGAAAGATTTGGATTCATCAAGCAATGCATTAATGTCACTTAACACAATAAAACAACCTTCATTTCTCTATTCTCTTGCTTCCCTTGAAAAAGTAATGGCTACAACAGTTATTTTAAGCCAAACACTGCAAAACAGTAATGTTGATTTAAAAAGTGGGCTGGAACAAGTAAAATCTTGTTACGACCTTCTTCAGAGTATGAGGGAAAATGCCGAAAATGATTTTTTATATGTGAATTCTTGGGTTCTTGAAAAAGCGAATAATGTTCTTTTTATAGACATTAAGATACCCAGGATAACTGGAAGACAGCAACACAGGGAAAACATTCCAGATGCTCCTAATCCGGAAGCGTATTTCAGATCAACCATATTCATCCCACTGTTGGACAATATTTTGAGTGAGCTGAGAGACCGATTTTTAAACCATGAGAATATTCTCAAATCTTTTAGTGTATTAATACCAACAAAAGGGGAAGAAACTGTTTCTGAACCTAATAGAGATCTTTTCAAAAAACTAATAGAGACATATCAAGAGGATTTGACTGAATCAAATTTCCATAAATTGGACAATGAACTCAGTATGTGGTACAAAACTGTTAAAAACTTAAACTGGGAAGGCAAAGCCAATAAAACAGCACTAGATTTTTTTCGATTTTGTAATTCAAATATTTTCCCAAACATCTATACTCTTCTTAAGATTTTAAATACGCTTCCAGTAACAACATGCACAGTGGAAAGATCCTTTTCGACCATTCGTCGCTTGAAGACCTATTTAAGGAGTACAATGAATGACACAAGACTTAACGGTTTGGCTCTTCTAAACATTTGTTGGGAGGATATTCCAACACCTGATGAGGTATTTCAAGACTTTCAGTTGCACAAAAGACGACTCAATATTATTTTATGATGTTTTTATTTTTAAGTATCTTTTTATTAGTATGTAAGAAACCATTTTAATCTCTGCCTCATGGGTTGGTAAATTAAATTGATATAGTATTCATTCATTTAATTTATTACATGCATGTATGAGCTAACTAATTATGGGTGTTTAAACAAAGGTATTAACTCATGAAAAATTCAATAAGTTCCTAATAATGAACCAAAGGGGTTATCTAGTCTTTAATAAAATTATTGAAGTCATATTGTAAAGATTGATATATATATATATATATATATATATATATATATATATATATATATATATATATATATATATATTTTTTTTTTTTTTTTTTTTAAATTTTATAAAAGTAATTATTTAGTTAATTTTTATTTAATGTTAAGTACTATTTTAAGTTAATTTTCTGACCACCAAACCAAAGAAGTTAAAGCTCCGCTTAAACAGACTGGTTATGTAAAACTAATTGGAATTAACTTTAAAAAATACACCAAGGGGTAGTAGCCAAATCCTAACCTTTAATTGTGATATAATACAAGTGATGTTTAAAATGATAAAATATTTCCAAAGTTATTTTAATATATATATTTTTTTAATTTTAAGTTTTGGATATAAGTGTTGTACTGAGATATAAGTGTATTTAATAAATTGTACCTGTTTCTTGTTGTTACTACCTATTACTATCATTTATTTAATTTATTACATGCATGTATGAGCTAACTAATTAATGGGTGTTTAAACAAAGGTATTAACTCATAAAAAATTCAATAAGTTCCTAATAATGAACCAAAGGGGTTAGCTAGTCTTTAATCAAATTATTTGTCATATTGTAAAGATTGTGATATATATATATATATATATATATATATATATATATATATATATATATATATATATATATATTTTTAATTTTATAAAAGTAATTATTTAGTAAATTTTTATTTAATGTTAAGTACTTTTTTAAGATAATTTTCTGACCACCAAACCAAAGAAGTTAAAACTCCGCTTAAACAGACTGGTTATGTAAAACTAATTGGAATTAACTTTAAAAAATACACCAAGGGGTAGTAGCCAATTCCTAACTTTTAATTGTGATATAATACAAGTGATATTTAAAATGATAAAATATTTCCAAAGTTATTTTAATATATATATTTTTTTTAATTTTAAGTTTTAGATATAAGTGTTGAACTGAGATATAAGTGTATATAATAAATTGTACCTGTTGCTTGTTGTTACTATCTATTAGTTGTATGTTGACTCTCAGATATTTTATGTAGAATCTTGTTTTTGTATTTAATTTTTTTTTTTTTTTTTTTATTTTTTATTATTTACCTTATTCAACACAGTAAAAATTAGCTTTTTAACCTCTGAATATCTAGTTTAACCTGTGCCTTACAAATGTCTTTAGTATTTTATATTCTTTTTAATTTTGTTATTATTTATTTATTTACTTTTTTTTTAAGTGAATGCTATTTTATTTATTATTTTTGGTTATTTATCATTGCTGTTTTTCTGTGGTTAGACTGATCTTAGATGTCATTGACCAATTTAACTATTTTTTTATTAAAGTTAAATATATTAATATTTGTGTTACTACTGAAGTGAATGTGCTATTTATTTCCCCTATTCACAAAACTGGAATCATTCTTGGTCTTAGGGTCATGTCATTTTTAGTGAATTAATGGTATCTTATTACTGTTAATAAACGTAAACTGGAATCATCATAAAGTATGTATTCTTTGCAAATACTGTTTTTAGCAAATAAGGTTATGACATTCATTACTTCGATTAAGCATTAAGCATTTTTTTTTTTAAATGTCACGAATAACTAAGATTTAATATTGTGATAAGACAATGTCTCTATAACTGTTATTATGCAGTGTAGCAGGTGATGGTTAATGGTTAATATAGAATTTAATATGAAGTAATTTAGGAACAAAGAAAACCAAACTGCTTAATTGTCTGTCATTATGCTAAACCCACATTACATCCCCTTCCCCTTATTTTTTTTTAATCTGTGCCCCCCCCCAAAAATAATTCCTGGGTGCGCCACTGTCCGGGAGTTCCTTTACTCGGGGTGATCCTTTGTCGGGATAATGCAATCACGCAGGTGCTGTCTGTCGGTGTTTTTTTTTTTGTAGAAACACCGACAAACTATCATAACTTGCATCACATACATTAAAATTCTCAAATTCACTGTACATAATAACTAAAGCAAATGGAAACTAAAATTTTAATAACTTTGTTATGTATTATTTCCATTTGAAGTTAACTTTAATTAACTTCATATGCTTCTCAGGAACTTAGTAGTAATGTTCTAAAGCAATAATATCATTTCTAACAACTTGCTCTTTAGATCCCGCTAAAACTCTTATCTAACAAACTTTTATACTTTTAAAAAAATAAAAAATGTTTATGTTTTACTTTTACAGTTTTTTTCTTTTAAGTAAGAAAAAAACGAGGAAGAAGCAAACAAAGTAGTCTAGTTAAGAAAAAAAGACACGAGATATGAGAGGAATATAAAAGAAAAGACTGTGCTTATTTTTTTAAAAAAAGAAGAAAAAAAAAAAAACTACGAGTGCATTGTTTCTCTTTATTAAGTAATGGTAAACAGGATAGTGTGTTTAGAGATGAAAAGTAAAAAGTAAACTTGAAACCATGCTTACCAACATGTTTACTTTACTTTATATCATTAAAACCAAAATATTTTAACAACACTGTCAAATCTGCCGCTGAGCAAATCCCTGATTGCTTTTACCTGGAGATTTTTCATAGACTATTTATTATCACGAGCAAATGTTAAGACGGCTTACACTTACCATCTCTAAAAACTATGACATTAAATTTATTGACTGAAGATCTCTACAGAGCATCCAGATTAACGTTAATCCCCCAGATAGATTAAGTTTAGGGAAATCACTTGGTGAAGCAGAGATAAACCTTATCTAAAGCCGGCTTTTCACCTTGCGATTTGTCAGTGCAATCTGAAGGAACGATAAATCGCACGATATAGGGAGGTTGTACAACCTCCCTTTACTCGCACCGACTTTTCGGCCGATCTCACAGATTGATTAGGTTTTGATTCGATCAACAACCCAACCCCAACCCCGATATTGTTATACAATTTCCATTTACACCTTACGATATATCGGTGCGATTTATCATTCCGACCAGATTGCACCGACAAATCGCAAGGTGTAAAGCCGGCTTAAAGCCGGCTTGGACCCCAATTTCTGACCCAATCTTCCTTAATAGACGAGCTGCAGTGTTGCCACTAAATTAATTTATTTATGATTATTTTAAGACCTAATATTTTCTGTAATATTTTTATCTCTATTTTATCTTTTTACTGCATTCATTTTTATAAATATAATCTATTATGAGTATTAATAAATCTTATTTTAGTAATACTCATTTATTTTATAAATTATTATTTATTTTATACCTTATTTTATAAATTCGTAGTATTTTTAAGGTAAAATGCTCAAATAATTTAGGTTAAAGATTATATATAAAACAAAAAAAGTTTTTTTTATGTGTAGCGAGGAATGTGGACGCGGCTTAGCCTGAAAGAAATCCTCAGCAAACCAATTTTTGCTGCCTAGGCAGTAAATTTAGTAAAATATATGTTGTGGAAGGAAGGTAGAGATCGGGGTTGGCCCGCAGGTTGTACAACCTCCATTTACACGCACCTACTTGTCGTCACCGATCTCACAGATTGAATAAGTTTTGCTTCGATCTACAACCCAACCCCAACCCCGACATCGTTGTACAATTTCCATTTACACCTTACGATATATCGGTGCGATTTATCGTTCCGATTAGATTGCACCGACAAATCGCAAGGTGTAAGGCCGGCTTAAGATTAAAGGTCCATAGTATTTCTAAAAATTTATTTAATTATATTTTTGCTGAATAACTGAATTTATTGGCTATTTGATATTTTGTAATAAAATATATATTTTTAATTAAAGAGTATACAGTTTCGTATAAAAGGCAATTAGTCTTTTATACGAAAATGTTGTTTTGTAAGGTTGATGTTGTAATTTAATCATCTGTTAAAATAGAAGAATAAAAAAGTTTATTTATTTATAATAAAATCATTTTATCTACGATTGATACGAAATATAAACATTATATCTTTGTTTAGATGCGTAGAAAATTATTATTTACGTATTTGAATTCATTGCGCATGCGCGTCTCATAGTTCTGAATAATTCCTCTTCTTTACCACGCTAGCGCGGTAAAGAAGAGGAATTCTTCAGCTTTACGCACGATTAGCGAGTTTGTTTACATTTAACAAAACTAATTTGGTGTTCTTTTATTAAAGTAACTGTTTAAATCGAGTTTTTAGTGAAAAACAATGAGTGAATCATGTGACTTTGACGAAAATGTGGAGAATAATACTCCTCCAGAAATAATTAATTCGGCAAAAAATACAACTAATGAATTAATGCCATCTTTGTCGAGAGAGAGAGATAAGAACTTACATACAGCAAGTTTATTGTTTTCTTTCTTTAGTTTATTTTTCGAAATGTAATGAACAAACGTGAACTTATGAAGTTCAAAGAAATTGCTAAAATATAGTGGTTAAGTATGTCTAAATTAAATAAATAATAGTTGTTAAATCGGTATATATTAAATCAAGAATTAAGTTATGAAGTTATAAGACCTCTCTGCTATAATTCCAGAAGTAATACTAAGGTTGGAAGTCTCGTAGGACCGTGGGTGGGATAGATCCGACTGCTGCATCCGACGGTGACGTACGTCAAAATCGGATCGTGAATATGGGTGGTTTAAAAGCTACACGTCCGATTTTAATGAAATTTGTATGGTAGGTCATAGTTAGCTCATTGTTGGTCCCATATAAGTTTCAACCTTCTGCACCCATTTGGTTATCTTCAACATGCACAAAAACATATTTAAGTTACACCTATATCTTCAAAAGTACTTATCTGATTTTTATTAAATTTGGATGGTTTGTCGAAAGTAACCCGCAGATAGCCCTAGGTTAATATGAACGGTCTGCTCTCTTTAACCTTTGTCTAATTGATACTTCAATTCACGTAAATAATCAATAACATTTTGACATTAAAAAAACTGGGGAAACAATTAAATAAATTAGGCAATAATGGCTTGTAAACGCATAAAATCAATAAAGTAAGTAATAGGATGCGATGAAGCTGGGCCACTCTAATTGACAGTCTATTTAAAAAGTATTTATTTTCATCAATATCAAGGGAACTAGATTCCCTGGTGGAAAAAACTTGTAAAAGAGGTAATAGTACATTACGCGTCGAGTGCGGAAAGTAGCATTTTACATGCGAGTGTGGAGTTTGCACCCGAGCGACAGCGAGGGTAGTAAAACCACACGAGCCATGCAAAATGCAGTTTTCGCACGAGTTATGTACCGTACTTTATCTACGATTGCTAGACTTAAATAAATACAGATAAAAATAAATTGCTGTATGTAAGTTAGTATCTCTTCTCTTGATAAAGATGGCATTAATCTTGAGTTGTATTTTTTGCCGAATTAATTATTTCTGGAGGAGTATTATTCTCTACATTTTCGTCAAAGCCGCTTGATTCATTCATTGTTTTTCACTAAAAAAATTTGATTTATTACGCTTTTTTTAAATTTTTGCTGACTCAGTAAACTGGGTTCAAGATGGCGGAAAAAGTTGATTTTCCGGACGGCACCACTACAGGTAAGGACTGATTTTTCTGCCAAGTTTCAACTCTCTAGGTTAAATACCTTTGGCGCTACGATGATAACACACATACACACACACATATACACATACATACGTCATGCTGAAAACCACTCAGGAGGTTTTAAAAACACCTAAAACGGATAATTCCGTTGAAATCTCGAAAAAAAACATTTTTTGTGAAAACAATACTTTTCCTACTATTAGTGGTAAGGAAAAGTAAAATAGTACAAATAAAATGGCACATATTTCTTTGCTTTTTAAGTTTCATCGCACACCTCTTAGCCCAATTTTGAGCCACTTCCCGTCTTTCAATCTTCCCCAAATTTTGCACATGGAAACACATGTAACATTATTTTGTTCTGTATTCTTCACATTAAGGTGAAGAATACAGAAACAAAAAAAGAAGTTGAAAATAAGACCAGTTTTCAAAAACGGTATTTTTATATTAATTACTTTTTGTATGATATTCTGGATTTGAGTGAAAATATTTTGTAAAATATTAATTTTTCCTTTTATTGTTAAACTTCAAAATTAAGAGCTTCATATTTTATAATTAGTATTGGGTTCAAGTCTTCTCATTTTAGAGCCAGATTTTTTTTTTTTACTTGCATCGTTATCTGAACTTAACTTATAATGTTTATTTGAAAATTTTGTAAAACCGATTTTTAATAAATGCTTTTACATTTTGTTTAATGAATAAAAATCCTAATTGGTAATATAATCTAGTGAAGCTAACCTTTAGCTCAATTTAAACAAGAAAATGTATCATCATATATAAAATCGAGTAGTGTCCCGGCGACAGCGCACCTCCAAATGATATGTTAGTGCTAAGCTGATGCAACCACATTTATTCCAATAAAAATAAATGTTTATTTCAATTTTTTGGTCTTCAAATAGATATAATAACATATCTATATATCATTTACATAATCGAGTAGTGTCCCGATAGTCAGTGACTCTACTATTTTTTTAATTAAAGATCTACTAATCATTGAACTTATTTAACAGAATTAACAAATATGAACAAATTATTTTATTATTAAAACGTTTATTTATTAAATATTACTTATTTAACTATAATATATAATGTTATAAGATAGAGATAATAGTATTAACTGTTCTTGCCAAAATAAGAGGTTATGACACGCAGTGGTAAACACTGTTACTTTCTCTGCCTAGGCAGGGAAATATATCCCTGCCTAGGCAGAGAAAGTATTTTCCTGACTGTTTTAACTACTTTCCTGCCTGTTTTTAATATTTTAATGACAAATCAGGGAAATAGTACTTTCCAGCCTAAAAACAGTTAAGTAATGTTTAATTTTGCTGCCGCGAGTAGATAAAAGAACTATTACGACAGTGTAATGTTTAGTCCAATGTACTTTGGGACAAAGGAATATTACACTTCTGTTATCATAAGAGGAGTAACAATCTAAAGAAGAACATTCTGATCACCTTCTTCAGATTGTTACTCCCCTCTGTTTTCTTTATAAGGGAGAGAAACAGTCTATAGACGTGCCAGATTTGGAGGGGTAGGGTCCACAAATTTATACCTAAAATTAATTTATTGATTTCATTATGGTATACGATTTTTTTGAACGAGTATTCCGAATTTCATCGAAATTGACAATTAGTTTACGCTCCACGCTTCTACAAATAGGACAGACGACAGATAATAGAGTGTAACAAGACGTTTAAACCTACTAAATAAATAAAAAAGTAAGAACCTACCATTACAAATATAATGATTACAGCGAAATCCTCTGCTGATGCTATCATACAATTCTAATTCTATAATATTTTATTTAGAATTCTATATAATAATAACTCATAAAAAGGCTTTACAATTCAATTAAAAAGAGCTTATAATATTAATAAACTGCAGAGTAAAGAATAATATTAAAAGAAGTGATAAATTATTTCAAGATGAGACCGATTACTTATTATATTAGAGCAATGCAAAGCTATATAAGATAAATTTAATAAAAGGGATTTTTTTTTTAATTTAAATCCATTGAGTATTATATTATTTGAAATTAATAATCCATTGAGATTTGATTTTATATTTTTTATGATTATCATCATGCTCTTTCTAACTTATATTTTATAATAAATGAAGAAAAACGAGAAAAAGGTAAGATTGAAGAAGTAGAAAAGATTGGGATATAAAAAAAAAGAAATGAGATAAAAACGAAATAAAGATTTTTAAAAATGGAATAGAAAAAGCACTCAGTTTATTGAGTGTTTTCAAGTGTTCTTTTCTTCTTTGGTTGGTTCCTTTGCCTGGGGGGGGGATGCAGGGGGGGGGGGGGGGGGGGGAGAGAAGGAAATGTGAGATTTAGAGAAGTGTTGGATTTAGTCCTTGTTTGAAGAAGAGACAGGGGAGAGGGTACTCGTGACGTCACCAGTGACCCTCCCTTCAGAACAGGGTCACGAGGTCACTCCTCCAGTCCACTTTAATTAGTCTTACAACGTGAATGCGCATTGATTGACTCGTCAATGACTCCCTCCCCCTCCCCCTCCCCAATTAATACTAATTATTAATTTGACTGATTATAAACTCTTGATAATCGCACGTCACACAGTAATAAAATACGTCAAAATGATAAAATTAGACTGGCCCCCTCTCCCCAAGTGGACGATTTAACGCGTGCCTATAAATATTAGAACTTATTTCAAGTGAGGTTTAGGACTTTAATCTCGCTAGATTATTCCTCTTTCTACCAGAATAGTACATTACGCGTGTAGTGCGGAAAGTAGCATTTTCCATGCGAGTGTGGAGTTTGCACCCAAGCGACAGCGAGGGCAGTAAAACCACACGAGCAATGCAAAATGCAGTTTTCTTACGAGTTGCGTACCATACTTTATCTACGATTGTTGGATTATAATACCTAATGAATAAAGTAAAATATATGTAATAAACTTCCTGTATGTAAGTTCGTATTTCTCTTTTGATAAAGATCACATTAATTTATTTATTTGTATTTTGTGCCGAATTATTATTTGTCATAATGACATGAATCAAATTGTTTTTCACTAAAAACTCGATATAAACAGTTACTTTAATTAAACAAACAGCAAATTAGTTTTGTTAAATGTAGACAAACTCGCTAATCGTGCGATTAGGTGAAGAATTTTTCTTTTTTACCTCACTAGGGCGGAAAAAAAAGGAACTATGAAACGCGCATGCGCAATGAATACAAGTACGTAAAGAATCACTTTCTACGCATCTAAACAGAGATATAATGTTTAAATTTCGTATCAATCGTAGATAAAGCAATTTCACATCGCACTTACCGAAAGTAATAGAAGCTAGGTGAACGTTCTACAGTACAAACATTTTTTAAGTAACCGATTTCAAAAATTCTAAGACAGATATCCGTTTTAGACATCCGTCTCAGGGATCATTTTTTGTTCCGTGTCTGTCTGCCGGTCAGTCTGTCGCTCAATTTTTACGAACCTACATGTCCTAAAAACTACTTATCCATTATTTATTATAAATTGCATGGTTGGTCATAATTAGCCCTTTATGGTCCTACATGAGTTTGGACCTTCTACGCCCATTTGTTATGAACCAATATGTCTTAAAAACTACTTGTCCATTATTTATTATAAATAGCATGGTTGGTCATAAATTAGCCCATTGATGGCCTTATATAAGTTTGGACCTTCTACGCCCATTTGCTCTTCTTCCACATGCACTCAAACATACATTTATTTACACCTATATCTTCAAAAGAACTTATCTGATGTTAATGAAATTTTGTTAAAAGTAGCCCGCAGATAGTCCCAGAGTAATTTCAACCTTTTACGCTCTTTGAATTTTGCTAAATTTATATTTTAATTCACGTAAAAATCAAATTTAGACAGATTTATAAAAACGAGGGAAATTTAATGAATTGGTTGATGTAGCGTATCTGGAATGTTGCCATTTGTATGCGAAATTTGACATGACGATATCTCCGGAACCTATTTCGCTATAATCATAAAATTCGGTTAGGTTTTTTATAACGATTTATATAGGGAAAGATTTTTCAAATCTAACATTTTCAGTTTAGATGAAGGCTCTACACATTCTTCGAAACCGAGTTCTGTCACGTAATTATCATTACTTGTTTAAAATGCCGAAATAAAATCGTTGTATTAGGTATATTATGGTAATTTCTATAATAATACTGATACTTGTTCTTTCTAACGACGATTTTAATGTCGTAGAGTAGTTCTCGAGCAAGTAATTTTTGCTGAAAAGTGTTGATTCTTAAAAATACTCTGCCAATTGGTGTGGCACATAGCTTCCTCGCCTCCTATTTCGTAAAATTTAATGACTTTATGCTTTTAAAACCCACCATTATCAAATTTATTTAATTTTTCTCCCGTTTTTTTTTTAAATCTGTCATGTATTGTTTTGATTTTTTACATGTATTAAAGTCTCTATTTAGCAACATGTAAAGAGCGCAGACGGTTGAAATTAATCTGGCTCTCTTTTTTGACTGTGATTGTTATGTAATTTTTTATTATTTTTATATGTTTTAGTTAAATTTAGCTAAATGACTCTGATAGTTGGTGAAAACTACCTTTGTAAACTTTATTTATATACATATTTTAAGAAATTAAGATACTTTGATTCGATTTTTTAACATTATGTGAAACTTTTACTGATTATGATTAGGTAAGACGCTTTTTATATTTGTTAAATTCTTCATGTTACATGATGTACTTTTATACAAATGATTATATTTATGAGTTCTTATTGATGTTTTAGGCATGATAATGCCCCGAAGGGGGGCGAAATATAGCCTGTTTATGCAGTGATCTTCATATTTTTACACCCTATATGACCCAACTAAGTACTAACATTGATAAAATAGGGACATCTAGAAAACTTATGAATATAATCTGGGCCTATCTGTGGGGCTACTTGCGATGAACCATCAAAATTCCATAAAAATCAGATTACTTCTTTTGAAAATATAGGTGTAAATAAGTGTGTGTTTGTGCGCATGTATAAGTGAAACAAATGTACGTAGAAGGTTGAAACTTATATGGGCTAATTATGACCTACCTTCCAAATTTCAATAAAATCGGACGAGAAGTTTGTAAGATATGTTGGTTTGCAAAAATTGAGCGACAGATCGTCAGACAGACACAGAACCAAAAATGTTCTCTTGTCTGATGTCCCCCAATGTTTGAAACAGATTTCTGTCTTGAACTAAAAATTGTTCGCTCTTCAGAACGATCACATAGCTTCCGCTACCTTCGGTTAGTTCGAGAGCAAAATAGAAAATAATAAACAATTAATCCACTTTATCCGAAAAACAAAGATATTGCTTTTTTACTTTACTCCTTTTGGACTCAAAATATGATACTTCTAAAAACAGATAAACTTATTATATTGTAAATAGTTGGTTGAAAGCCGCCACAGTTAATAAGGTAAGGCAGGGGGATTTATATATATATTATTGCATACTTCAATAACTGGTTTAATTGAACCGAGCGTAAGCGAGCTTTTTAAATTCAACAAAATATGCATCCTGTCTCCTGTCTGTCTGTTTGTCAGTAACGTTTACGAGCCCGACGATAACTTGAGAAAAAGTTAAGTGATTAGGTTGAAATTTGATATGCATGTTCCTTTTACTAATGTTCAGGCTAAATTCGTTGGATAGCGTTATCCGTCGAAGAGTTCGGGCGCTCGCTCGCGTAAACGTGAATGTAAAATGGAATTTCAGGAAGGAAAAAAAGATTCTATCATCATCTATTTGGAGGGTCGAATATTTTTTTACGAATATAATTTTTTAGTTAAACCAACAGCGACACCGCTATGGAGTGATAAAAATCTATAAAATTATTAAAACAGACCTAAAAGTTTAAAATAAAGAAAACAATGTTTTTACCGATATCTTACATCGTCTAAAGTACAAATGAAACAGACATGTAAAATTTTAACTAGATTCAGGCAGATATTTTTGTGTGTTGAAGTGATACATTATATCGTCCCCCTTATGCCAGAGAACCATGAATGTGCATTTTTTTTATTATTCTGGGTTTTTAGATGAAGGTGAAATATGGAAACAATAAATGTGCATTTTCAGGAAGAGGGGGATGCTAGGACCAAAAAATTGTCTGACTAATAAGCCCAATACCATGTTGCTGTACAAAAAAAAAAAAAAAAAAAAAAAAAAATAGAATAGCTGAATTATGGAATAGAATTCTGAATATGGATCATAAACTTTAAAACGCCATTTCCCAACAATGTGGAATTTGCACATTCATGGTTTTGGCATAGGGGGGACGATATATTAGTTGAAAAAGAGATGCCCGAAGCGTGTTTTAGTGTTACAATCATACTCTTTAACTGTCAACTCATCATGATTATCAATTTTCTCAATATTCAATACTTATTACTATTACCATACGCTTTCAATAATAGAGCCACGCGATGCCTAGTTTAATATTTTTGTGTTAACTTTTAATGAATATCTTTTCCCTTATCATAATATTATAATAAATGAAATAAATGAATTATTCCATGTGTTAAATATGTATTATGAATAAATTTAATAAAATTTAACCACCTAGGTTTATATATTTTTATCGGAAATTAATTAAATTCCTCAAAGTCTGAAATAAAAAAAAATTGAGGTTTCAAATTCCTATTATAAATTATTGGATGAAATAATTAAATTGGTTGAAAAAACAGCAAATGACAATTTATATTATTCGACCAAATAGTAATCGGAAAGTTGTGAATATTCTATTTTTCAGATTCTTCTCCTTTTTTTAAATTATACCGCAAATAACGAGGAAGAGAGGTCAGGGTCGGATTAAAAATGTAGTTGTTCCAATGTGACTTAGTCTTATTAAATTTGATCCTTCTTTACTCAAAAGTATTATATTTTGATTAAAGATAAAGTTACAGAAAAAAACAATAATAATATTGATAATAAGTTTAATTTAACACGATTAGGGAGAAAATTAAAAAAACCCAAAAAAAATTAAATTGAATTTTTCTTTTTTACTGGGGGAAATGGGATTGGAAATGGAATCAGAGACCAAAATATAATTGACTTTTGTATAAATGAAGTTTCAGGTACTACTGAGATAATAAGGTAATCATTTTACAAGGATAGTTAAGAAGAGTATTGTGAGGAAACTCTTCAGGATGACTGAAAATCATTATTTCCATTACTGTGTGAGGAAACTCTTTAGGATTATTGAGACTGATGAATTCCTTCAACTGTGGAGGAAACTCTTCAGGATTATTGAAAATGATTATTTCCATCACTGTGTGAGGAAACTCTTTAGGATGATTGAGACTCATGAATTCCTTCAACTGTGGAGGAAAATCTTTAGGATGATTGAGACTGATGAATTCCTTTAACTGTGGAGGAAACTCTTCAGGATTATTGAAAATGATTATTTCCTTCACTGTGTGAGGAAACTCTTTAGGATGATTAAGACTGATGAATTCCTTCAACTGTGGAGGAAACTCTTCAGGATGATTGAGAATGATTATTTCCTTCACTGTGTGAGGAAACTCTTTAGGATGATTGAGACTCATGAATTCCTTCAACTGTGGAGGAAAATCTTTAGGATGATTGAGACTGATGAATTCCTTTAACTGTGGAGGAAACTCTTCAGGATTATTGAAAATGATTATTTCCTTCACTGTGTGAGGAAACTCTTTAGGATGATTAAGACTGATGAATTCCTTCAACTGTGGAGGAAACTCTTCAGGATGATTGAGAATGATTATTTCCTTCACTATGGGATGAAACTCTTCAGGATGACTGAAAATCATTATTTCCATCACTGTGTGAGGAAACTCATTAGGATGATTGAGACTCATGAATTCCTTCAACTGTGGAGGAAACTCTTCAGGATGATTGAGAATGATTATTTCCTTCACTATGGGATGAAACTCTTCAGGATGACTGAAAATCATTATTTCCATCACTGTGTGAGGAAACTCATTAGGATGATTGAGACTCATGAATTCCTTCAACTGTGGAGGAAACTCTTCAGGATGATTGAGAATGATTATTTCCTTCACTATGGGATGAAACTCTTCAGGATGACTGAAAATCATTATTTCCATCACTGTGTGAGGAAACTCATTAGGATGATTGAGACTCATGAATTCCTTCAACTGTGGAGGAAACTCTTCAGGATGATTGAGAATGATTATTTCCTTCACTGTGTGAGGAAACTCTTTAGGATGATTGAGACTGATGAATTCCTTCAACTGTGGAGGAAACTCTTCAGGATGATTGAGAATGATTATTTCCTTCACTGTGTGAGGAAACTCTTTAGGATGATTGAGACTGATGAATTCCTTCAACTGTGGAGGAAACTCTTCAGGATGATTGAGAATGATTATTTCCTTCACTGTGTGAGGAAACTCTTTAGGATGATTGAGACTCATGAATTCCTTCAACTGTGGAGGAAACTCTTTAGGATGATTGAGAATGATAATTTCCTTCACTGGCGGAAGAATATCTTCTGGTTGATTGAGAATGATGATTTCCTTCTCTGTGGGCGGAAACTCTTCAGGATGATGAAAATTATGATTTCCTTCACTGCGGGGGGGGGGGGACCCTTCAGTCGATGCTACAAGTGAACAATAAAAGTTAGTTACAGCGATGCGTAGATAAGTATGATATATGTATATGATCAGTGGTTTAAGAATATTTGAAATCGTTATAAAACGTCCCTAAATATTCTGTTGGAAAATTTTAGATAGTTTTAAAACGTCCATAAAGATGGAGTCAGATAATTTAAGATCGTTCGTTTCGGACGATCGTTCAAGAACATCAGACGATTGTTCAAGAACATCTTTGATAAACCGATTGGAAATGTTTGTAAAGATGATTTCTGTAATGGAAATAAAACGTTTTCTTATTAACACCCTCATTTTCACCATATTTATTTTCACATTGCCGGAAAAAAAATTAATAATAATAGTTAATTAATATTTTCCTACTCTTCGAAATCTTTAAAACGATGTCATGCAGACTAAAAACTTGTTTTTAGTTGTCCACCATATAGACCACCATCTCAAAAAAATATTCAGTGTGCAATTTAATAATAATAATAATACATATTCTTATTCCACGACTTAAAAAAAATACAATGCAATTTATAATACCAAAATACCCATAATAGCAACCATTTAAGAAACTAAAATTTCCAAGAACTATTCAGTTGTCTCAAATGCTGAGTTGCACCTGTGTGCCAAATTTCGCCTGTTACGTTTGACAAACAAACACTCATACTAACAAACTTCACGAACAAATCCTGATATGAAGGACTCACAGCGCTCGTTCAATTTGATTTTTTGTACCCCAATAGGATTTTGTAATGACACCTTGTCATAATGCGTCATTATCTCAAATATTGTAAATTTTATTTCGCAGCGGTGATCAAACATGACAAGCAACTGAATATATAAAATGTATATATATCTAAATTATTATTTGTGGTGACGTTTAGTATAAGCACGAGAGAATTGTCTACCGCACGATGTAGATCGTTATAGAATTTTCGAACAGTTAATTGTAACATTCCATTTATAATTGTGGGGAGAACCATCTATGCATCTTAACAGAGTACTGTTGTCACTTAAAAAAAATTTACTGCTTCGAACTTTGCTGAACAGCTAAAGATCCCCCCCCCCCCCCGGAAGATAAAAAATGAAATATAAAATCATCTCTCTTTAGAATAGTGCCAAGTTCTAAATAAGAAATTGGTACTTTCTTTCCTAAGCTTATTTATATTTATTTTATTATTTATTATAGGAAATACTCATAAAATATTACGTCACTGAAATGTTTAATACCTGTCAAAGATTTTTTGGGCGTCTACTATAATATTATGTAATTGGTTATGGTTGATTTTATTGCTAGGCGGGTCAGGTTTATCGATTTGTAAACATTGAATCCAAGTTGACATGTTTGTCTTCTTTGATTTTTCACACTTTTGTTTCATATAAAACACGTTTGTATTAAATATTTAGTGATTCGGCTTCGATGGAAGTGACCACGATGAACAGTCCTGAAACTCGACTTCTTCAGAGGAGAAACGTCAACCGTGACAGTTCGATCGACGACGAAAAGATTTGGGACGAGAAGATCATGGACAGCGACCAAGAGGACGTGGTAGACCACAAGGAACCGAGGTTGACTTTGATGGAAGAGATATACCTGCTTGGATTGAAAGATAAAGAAGGTTATACTTCGTTCTGGAACGACAGCATATCTAGAGGTTTACGAGGGTGTATGCTCGTCGAACTTGGAATCAGAGGTAAAATAGAATTAGAAAAGATCGGTCCCAAGAGGAGAACGTTCACGTCACGCAAAGTGACCTTAAAGAACGATTCTCCGACTGGTGACGCTTTATTGGACGAAGCGTTGAAACACATTAAGGAAGCAGATTCGTCAGAAAATGTAGAAAATTGGTTGGAATACTTGAGCGGCGAGTCTTGGAATCCTTTGAAACTACGCTTTCACATGAGACACGTCAAAGAAAGAGTGGCTAAGAATTTAGTTGATAAAGGAGTTCTGACTACGGATAAAACCACCTTTATCTTGTTCGATCTGACCACACATCCGCTATCCGACTTGGAAGCTAAGATCAGAGTCATCAAGAAAATACAAGAAGCGCTGTTGACTAAATGGATCAACGATCCTCGAAGAATGGACCCGAGAGTGTTGTCCTTAGTACTGCTCGCTAGAGCGTCTGACGTGCTCGAGCGCGCCTTGGACTCGCTCAACGACGACGACTACACCCTAGCGTCGAGACGCGTTTCTGAACTGGACGAGATGAACATGGAACATGAGGCTGCCAGAAGTTCCATGTCCGAGATACTCTGGGCTGTTTTCTCTTCTTTCTCCGACCTTACTTCTATTTTACCTTTTTAATAACAAGAATCCTCTTTAGAAAAACAATGTGCATTATTGTTCTTGATATAGATTAAGTTAGAACATACTCTACTGTAAAACTCGACAAGGATGGTTCGTGTAGTGGTTATTATAGATTAAATAATTTAATACGACTTTTTATATTTTTACAGTACATCTTAAAACTCATACAAATTCGGGCACTTTTATGCTGATCACTATTTAGTTGTTTAGAGTTGCAGGTATAAGTATACATCATTTTAAAAAGTAATAAAGGTTTAACTAAATTAAAATTTTAATAATGAACATGGCGTTTTACATGTAACTTTCTGTCTTTATTCAAAGCCATTTTTCATTAGAGCGGGAGAAGTGAAATAAACTCTGAGAATCTTACTTTAGATAAGGAGATGTCGGTTATCATTTGTAAACACATTAATTTTACCATTCGAATTTTTTCACTTACTAGATGATAATGTTCTAATTTAAGTAAGGTGTGACAGTGCTCTGTTGTCTTACCTCAAGCTTAAAATCATGTCACTTAAGAAAGTGCAGCAAGGTTCCTACATTTAAAATAATACGTGTGGTGTCGCGGGACACCCAGGAGGAACGAAATTCGTTACACGTTTCATTAAATATTAATTATTAAATTACACTAAGTATACGATGCTAACTACTTACTGGCGGAGTTAGAAAAAAGATAAAATTAAAAGAAATTAAATTAAAATTGGTAGAGTAAAGGGTCGAGTGCACTAGCTTACTTTTTAGCACAAGGGACGGTAGAGTAAAATGGTGGGCTGTTTTTTGGTAGAGGGACTCTAAAGTCGTTCACACGTGCTTGAGATAGTAGCCTTAGTAAAGTGAGGTTATTACGTTTTTTGTTCTGAATAATCCCGCAATTAATATATAGAAGTGGTATTCAATGTTTGGACGGACGTAGGGTGGGGGATCTACTCGCCTATCGGCGGTCGAGTTACCTTACCACCGCACTAGCTCATTTACTGGACCAACTTTTGTCCACTATCCTCGACCGTTTACTATCCGTATCATTCACATTAGGCTAGTAGCTTGGTAGAGTGCTACTCGACCTAGCTACTCGACCGTTTACTATCCGTATCGTTTACATTAGGCTAGTAGCTTGGTAGAGTGCTACTCGACCTAGCTACTCGACCGTTTACTATCCGTATCGTTCACATTAGGCTAGTAGCTTGGTAGAGTGCTACTCGACCTAGCTACTCGACCGTTTACTATCCGTATCGTTCACATTAGGCTAGTAGCTTGGTAGAGTGCTACTCGACCGTTTACTCTACCAATGTAAACTAGGCTTTATGCTAGAAACTTTTACCGTCCTAAATATTGTTTAGTATTTGCATGAATAAAAGTATCATTTAAGCAAAATTAAATAAGCGGAGATTGGTTAAATTAATATGGTCTCATCTGTAGGCTACTTTGGAATTTGACAAACCATTTAAATTCTCTAAAACATTAGATGATTAGTCCATAATATAGTAGAATTTTGTCCTGTTAAAGTATTTTTATTAGGCTTGCAACATTTAAACTTGATACAAAGACAAATTCATATGTAATGAATTGAAACATTTATAATAATAGATCATTAGGAAATGCAGGACGCTTGAGGTAGTTATAGGTTAATGTAATGTGTAGTAATAATGGCATCCCCACTTAACTCATCTACTTTTCCCCTTCTATAAATTTACACTCATAATCTTCTATTTAGACACACCATAAACTACTGTCTAAATATTGAATATTTATTTCGATTGGCTCAGTTCAATGTAAGAGACGCAATGCCTGGTATATTTAGTTTGACATAGTATGTGTTGCTTGTTTCAGTGGAACCTGAGTGACGAGAAGCAAGTAACACTGAAGAAGATGGACATAGACGCGTCAGGTTCCTACTCGTGTGAAGTGTCTACAGACTCACCTATTTTCACTAAAGAATCACAGTTTCATGACCTTACTGTAGTTCGTAAGTATTCTTACATTTACTGTACTTTACCTTGTCTTTACAAACAATGAATTTAACTTTTATGATAGTGTTACCAATATTTTAACATGATAATATGTTTTAGCTGTGGGGGACAGAAAACATTTTTCGTCACGCAAAAAACGACGTGAAAAATGTGACGCTTTTAAATATGTTGCCAGAAAGTTAGGATTTAACAGGAGGTCGATAGGCTTTCTGTATTATGAGGGGAGTAACAGTTTAAAGAAAAACCTTCCGTACACCTTCTTTAGATTGTTAATAACAGTCTAAGGAAGCGCTAGCAACGCTACCTCGTGGTGAAGTAAGCTAAAACACAGTTAATAATAATAATAATTCGTGACGCAACAGCCCGCGGAGGGCTTGGGCCTGGCAAAGGGCAATACTACCTCGTGGTGAAGCAATATTACCTTGTGATAAAGCAATATTACCTCGTGATGAAGCAATGCTATCTCGTAGTGAAGCAATATTACCTCGTGTTGAAGCAATGCTACTTCGTAGAGAAGCAATGCTGCCTCGTGGTGAAGCAATGCTACTTCGTGGTGAAGCAATATTACCTCGTGATAAAGCAATATTACCTCGTGATGAAGCAATGCTACTTCGTGGTGAAGCAATATTACCTAGTGATGAAGCAATGCTATCTCACGGTAAAGCTATGCTACCTCGTTTTGACTTCATTTAAGACAGGTTAATGTTTATATGGCGTACTGGATCCCTTGCGAGGGACCCCTTGAACCTGCGCGAGAAGCACACATGGTAGGAATAAGTAACCTGAGACCCCGACTGTTACTGTTTGTTATTAGTTGCTGCGTTTAAGGTGTTGTTTTTTGGTATTTAACTAATTATTTTTAGTCTTAAATTTTGGTACATTTTTACTTTAGCACCCCCCTATATTCCTTTGTGTTAATAGTTATTTAGACAAAGGAACATTTACAGAGTAGCATTATATTCCTTAGTCTAAATTACTATCAAGACAAAGGGATATTTATTCCAATGTACCTTGGGACAAAGGAATATCACACTTATGTTTATAATTGTGATCGTATACCTTAATCTAATCAACTATTAAGATAAAGGAATATTAAAGATATAACTGCCCCAGGGTCTCAATGTCTTGGGAAGACAAACACACAATCTTTGAGACTTTTGTCGGGCAGACTATTGTTTAGAACCAAAGGGGGTGCTAAAGTAAAAATGGGCCTAAATTTTATTCATTCTTCGATAATTATCGATTTAAAATAATTCATGGAAACATGATAAGGAGGTCGAATAAATATTCCAAATATAAAAAGTTATATAAGCATTGCATTCACTTTATCATGCATATTATTATCTTGGATCACATTAATACTGGATCGAGATAAAACGCGTTTATTTTAGTTGTGACAGTGGTTTAATTTTACATATTTCGTTTAAATTTTGTTTACTCCATCGTTTATTTAAATTGTAAAGCAATGAATAAGGTATGTTAATGTACGCGTCATTTGTATATATAAATGTCAATTTTACGATATTCCCTCTCCCCTCTCCCACTCTGAATCTAGTTTCATTCATATTCATAATGAATCACTCCCCACCCCCTCCCCGTGTTAGTATTATATATTCATTCCTCCGTTCCCCTCAACCACTTTTATTTAACTGTACCTATTCGACCTGCACCAAAATAAGAAGAATGAAAAAGGATAATACGAGTAATGTTTAACATTACAAACAAAATACTCGGTCAATTAGTGTGGCACATAGCTTCCTCGCATCCTATTTCGTATAATTTAATAATTTCATCGTTTTTACAACCTAATTGTCAAGTTTATTTAATTTTCCCTCCGTTTTCTAAAACTGTCAAAATTGTTTTGATTTTCTACATGAATTAAAGGTATCAATTTAGCAATATTTAAAAAGCACAGAAGGTTAAAATTAATATGGACCTATCTGCGGGTGACTTTCAATAAACCATAAAAGTTTCATAAAAATCAGATGAGTACTTTTGAAGATATAGGTGTAAATAAATGTATGTTTGTGCGCATGCGGAAGAGAAAACAATTGGTGCAGAAGGTTGAAACATATATGGGACCAACAATGGGCTAAGTATGTCAAACCATCTGTTTTATTGAAATAGGACGAGTAGTTTTCGGACGGATGCTGTCCACAGCTGACAGGCTGATGACAGTGCCCGAGCGGTGGCAAAGCGAAGAACTAGAGGTGAATGAAGTGTCAATATCAAGTGCATAAACTATTGCAGCGGGACCCCTGTAGGTTAAATCTGTATATAGCTGGCATCCCTTTCCTTTTTCCTTTAATAGAAAACTCAGATTACACGACTTTCAGCAGCATCTTCCTCCTGCAACCTTGCACTGAGAAAAATTTTAAAGATTTGCAAAAAAAAGACGCAATAAGAGACCAAACACTTTTAAACTTTTTAAATTACGATGAAATTCTACTATAAAAGGTAATTTTATGGTTTACAAACCGGTCTAACCGTATTCTGGACTCGGTTGAAGCGGTCGCAACCGGTCCGGTCAACCGAAGGTTTATGAACGCCGAGGTTGTTTAAGTTGGTCTTTCCGGACACACCGGTTACTTCTCGGTAGACCTGGTTAGTAATTTCGAACGCACGCTAGGTCTCTCCAACCATTGGTTACCCCAGCTAGCAGCTTTGCATTATTATGGACAAAAAGCATTTCTAATACATCGAAGAGTTCGGGTTCGATTTCCCGCCAGGGAGGAGCTTTTTTAATCATAAATTGTTAAAACACGGAACAACTAACAAACGGAAAACACCGAAATTATGTAAATGAGAAAATTTAGGAGGAATTGCATCCTACTGTTTTATAATAGTTATTTATGCACCTAGGGAGTAAAGTAAGCCATTATTCCCTGAGCGAAATTTTTTAATTTTTAATATGATAATTCTTCATTTTAAAACAAGCAAAACCTATTATAAAGAGTAACTTTTTCTCGAAAAATGAAATTATTGTCATGTACACCTATAGGCAACTCGAACTGGGGACATACTGTGTATTACGATTAATAGTTATCTGATCTAATCTGAACTAGATAAGGAAAGGTGGGTTCATAGGATTCGTTTTTTAAAGCGCGTTTGGGCTCTCTAGGCAATAGTTATTTATGCACCTAGGGAGTAAAGTAAGCCATTATTCCCTAAGCGAAAAAGTTGGTTCTTGAGGCGAAGCCGAAGGAACCATGGTCCCTAAATCCCGGAACGAAGCCGAGGGAATTAGACTCTTTCATTGAATAACTCTAATTAGCTCCCGAGTCGCAGCCGAGGGAGATAATTATCGCGAGGGGAATAATGGCACTTTGCTCACGAGGTACATACAATATTTTATCTCCAGTAGGAAGAAAATACACATTTTCGTCCATTGCACAGTTTTTATTTATTATTTTAATAAATAACAATAATTATTAGCACTTCTAATAGCAGATATAAGAAATTCAATATAAAAAACAAATATGAATTGGAATTAAACTCAAATAGAAGGTTATTTAGACGCAGGTTATAAACAAAGGTAAACATAGTCGAAAAACTCAGTGTCGCCAACCTGATTTCAACAACTTCATTACATTAGCCATTCATTTTCTACTATTTATAAAATAATTAAGTTGCAATCTTTACTTTTTTTTCCTACTTTACTTTTTCGCCTTTCTTTTACTTTTTCTCCCTACTTTTTGAGTTCAGGGATAAAAAGACTTACTTTAGTCCCTCTAAACTAATTCAAAATCATAACTTTTTCTCCCTGCTGGAGATAAAAATACATTTATGAAGTCAACACTGAGTGTTTTCCCCCATCCTGGTGCACTTGCGCATTGTTCCTTTCAGGTTATAAACAAAGCCGAATATATTATTAAAATGCAATATTTATAGGAGGATAGAGCAGCAGGAAGCTGTATGACAACTGCCGGCGTGTAGGCGCTTTAAAGATTTATTTTATTTGCATATAAAAATTTGCACTTTCATACTCTAAGAATTTTATTTTTCAACAAATAAATTCCTAACGGTGATGCCCGGCGCTCCCTGAGTTCAGCGCTCGTGTCATTGGGTAATTGGGTACGTCCAGAATTCATGCGGGTTCCGAATCAAGTTCTGGCTCAGAAAACAGGCATGTGATATGTCAGATTCAGGAAAGCAGGTGATGGCCACAGTGGAGGGAGGTCAGGCAGGTAGAAATACGCGCTGTCATAATGTAACGTAAACCAAACAAAAACAAAGAGTTGTCATATATGAAGTTATAGCGTGTTTTTTTATGGCCACAGAGAGAGTTAATTTAAAATTAAAATATAGAAGAATTGCTTTTTATAAAATTATTACTAAGTTAAGGAATGCATATGGGGAATACCACCGCTTATTTGAGCAGTTAACAAATTTTAGAGAACATGAAACGTTTCTTCCTACATTTAGAATGGAAGTGGAGGCATTCTACTATTTTAGAAAAAACTTTCGTGATAAGCGTTTCTTTCATTATTGTATTAACATTTAAAAAAATAAATCGAAACGAAGAAAATCAAACAAGAATCAAAAGACGCGAAGTAAGATAAGTATTTGTACATAACCAAGAAAAAGGTTTCATAAACAACTACAAATGCCAAAATATAAATAGTAGTTTGTAGTTACAGTACAGTCCGTGGGCGCTGATAGCAGCCGAAATCTGAAACAAGAATGACCTAAACATTCCGGTAAAGCCTCTGACTCCGAACGTTGCGCGCGCAACCAGTTGCCTGCTTCCACTATGACCACCCTGCTGCAATAGCACTGTTTATTTCTCGCACTTGTTTTCTGAGTCTGAACCTGATTCGGAACCTGCGTGCAATGTGGCCGTATCCATTGCCTGGCTCACCCGGCCCTAGAACCAGAGCTGGAAACCCCTTTCTCTCGATCAATAGCCGTGAGTGCAGGAACTCGCCTTATAAAAGTCAGCTTTGGCCGAAAAAAAGCCACGTGTCAGAGAAAACGACATATACCTTAAAAGAGGATATTTAAAAAGTGGTTTTTTTTTTTGCCGTTCTTTTGCGGGGAAATAGAGCGGGAGCCAATGATAACCTAAGTTCTTTTTAGTGCGACTTTATTTTAATTAAGTTAATGGTCTTCCTTCTCCCACTTCTGCAGGGCTGGAATTCTTCCCTCATGAAAAAAAAATTAATTCCTTCAACCTAAAGTTCAGGTGGGCGGGTATTTCTCCCACTGCTTTCAACTAGCGCATCATGATATGTACACATTATATTATGATATTTACATAGTATAATATGTACATAATTATGATAAGTACGTATTATAATATGTATATATTATGACTTGTTCATATTATAATATTTACATATCATAATAATGTAATCTAGAATGTTATAAGTGGTGCGAAACAATTTTCAATGCTCATGGTTGTCTGAGATTTTATAATTGTAAAGTATGAATTCTGACGCTGGTGTTGATCAAAGGTTTGTTCCAACCCCCCTATTTGTACCGTCCTCTGTATCGTCCCGCGAATCGTTTAAGACAGGTTTTATACGCATGCACGAACATTATACAGATTGGAACGCGTTTAAGACTATAATTCACACCGCATTAAAAACATTTAAGGAAACCTAAAGTTTAGGGAACCTTCCTGTTGATATGTGTGAAGATTGACATAACTGCGCATGTCATACAAATCAGTACTTTGTATTGTCAGATGTCAGAGGATCGTACAGTAAACGGTTTGCAAACAATCCCTGCGCGGGTCGGAACAGTTTGGAGGCACGAAATACTGCCACAAGCTGGGTTGTAACGGCTCTTATCCATTGCGCATGCCCGTGACGATCCCTTGGACGGTACACTGCTTAGGTGCAACAAACCTAATGTAAACAAATGTTATTTTTAATTACACAATAAGACCTCGTTATAACGCATTTTTATCATTTACAATGTACTCTTATAATTTAAAAAAAAAAGTTTTTTAAGCCCCGAACAATTTGTGTAACAAATTTTGCTTCGTCACGAAAAGAAAATAAACAAGATCGTTAATAAAGATGGTTGATACTGATACAAACCAAATTTGTTTTAAAACAAACTTGGTTCCAATTAATTTTTGAGAGGGTTTCTTCAGTTGATTCCATAAAATCTTTACTTTAAGTTAAATCTGAGAGGTGATGCGTCTTTGGGATTTCTCTTATTAAGTTGAATTCCATTTATAAACATTATAAACAGTTAAATATAGTTGATAAGCCAATTTTGGTTTGTTACAAATGAATTACTTCTCTAATAGTTTGGTTCTCTAGTTTCGCTATATCTACATTTATAAAATTAAGGAACGCAATTTAGTAATGTGTCCGTAATATTATTAAAGTAAAGTTGAACTCAGGCTGTGTTAGGGCCGTGACCTCTCTCCCCCCCCCCCTCCCTACATGTCACCCCCTCCCTTTGCTTTGATATATAATGTTTTGACAACACATGCAGTTAATTGCCCATTTAGAAACAGCCCTCACTCCCCCCTCCCCTCCTCCCTAACCCCCACTCTCTACCCTCCACAATCCCTCTACCCAGAAATCCAAACTACATCTGAATTATAAACATATTAATCATTATCATACACTTGCACACACTTATTAACTAAAGTCATTTACACACAAATACAGACAAACTTCTTACAAACGACTTATGCCATGGCTGACGCGGTTTAATACAATTATGTCATGGGTAACGTAGGGTTATTATAATACTCTGTGCCATGGATAACGTGGTTGTATACAGCTATGTTTCATAAGTGATGTGGGGTTATACAACTATATCCCATGGATAACGTGGGGTTAAAATACTATAAGTCATGGGTAACATGGGGCTATACTACTATGTGTAATGGGTAACGTGGTTGTATACAGCTATTTGTCATAAGTAATGTGGGATTATACAACTATATGTCATGGATAACGCTAGTTTATACATCTATGTCATCTATGTGGATTATACAACTATATGTCATGGGTGACGTGGGGTTATACTACTATATATCATGGGTAACGTGGTTCTATGCAGCTATTTGTCATAAGTAATGTGGGATTATACAACTATATGTCATGGAAAACGCAAGTTTATACATCTATGTGGATTATACAAATATATGTCATGGGTGACGTGGGGTTATACTACTATATATCATGGGTAACGTGGTTGTATTCAGCTATTTGTCATAAGTCATAAGTAATGTGGGATTATACAACTACATGTCATGGAAAACGCAAGTTTATACATCTATGTGGATTATACAACTATATGTCATGGATAACGTGGGGATATAATACTATATCACATGGGTGACGTGGGGTTATAATACTATATGTCATGGACAACTTGGGGTTATAATACTATATAGGTAACGTGGTTTTGTTCAGCTATTTGTCATAAGTGGCGTGGTGTTGTAAAACTTTATGTCATGGAATAATTTGTAGCTCTAAATTCGGGGGTGTTGCCCCAGAAAAACCTCATTTAAAAAAGAAAAATTTCCCGAAAATGGTTCTAACGATTTTAATAAAATATTCTCCGATGTAGTCCATTTAGCGATACATTCATATTTTCCAGAAAATATCTATTTTCCGAGATATTGATAAAAAAATAAATTATATCGCAAAGGTCGAGTTCGATTCCCGGCTAGTGAGGAATTATTTTAATAGTAATATTTGAATCAAATTATAATTATTATTAACTACGGGAAACAGACAGTGAAAAATACACTCCAGCGCCGGGATTTGAACCACGGGCCTCTATATTTCCAGTATAGCGCTCTTCCATCTAAGCTACGCAGGAGAATGATTTTTCACTACCGTAATCGATAACTAGTCCCGAATCCAAGCTTTCAATATTCATATACATTTAGACAGTCAATATTTATGACATTAGAACTAAACCAAGAATTAACGCTTATAATTATAAAGTACTCAATTAGTACCTGTACCTTGTACAATCAATTCGAAATTCAATTTTTAAGTTTTTGGTAGTTTTCATACTACGGAAAGTTAAATTTTAATTTAAATCAAATTATAATTATTATTAACTACGGGAAACAGACAGTGAAAAATACACTCCAGCGCCGGGATTTGAACCACGGGCCTCTATATTTCCAGTATAGCGCTCTTCCAATCAAATCCCGGCGCTGGAGTGTATTTTTCACTGTCTGTTTCCCGTAGTTAATAATAATTATAATTTGATTTAAATTAAAATTTAACTTCGTAAGTAGAAATTAGATGTCCCTATTTATTTAATAATTATTTTTAGGTAGGTCAATTAGGGTAAAAGTAAGTAAGATAGAAACTGGCTATATTTCGTCCCCCTCCGGGACATAATCATGCCTAAAACATCATTACATATAATTAACAATTTTGTTTTAAATAGGATTTTTATAAAAAAGAAGAACACTTAACTTATTTAAACATTGAAAATTAAAATTAACATTGAGATCATTACCTTATCATGGGTGGAATTAGTCACATATACTCAAACAATGTGTGTTGGTATTTTTGACAATACCAACTTTGTTTGAGTATATGTGACTAATTCCACCCATGATAAGGTAATGATCTCAATGTTAATTTTAATTTTCAATGTTTAAATAAGTTAAGTGTTCTTCTTTTTTATAAAAATCCTATTTAAAACAAAATTGTTAATTATATGTAATGATGTTTTAGGCATGATTATGTCCCGGAGGGGGACGAAATATAGCCAGTTTCTAACTACTATGAGTTGTTAACTCTTACTTACTTTTACCCTAATTGACCTACCTAAAAATAATTATTAAAATTTAACTTTCCGTAGTATGAAAACTACCAAAAACTTAAAAATTGAATAGTAATATTTGATAAACTACTAAATAATATAGAAACGTAACCTTGAAATCCCGAAACAACTCACATATTGGGTTTGTTCCAACCGAGCATTGTACCGTCCGCGGGATCGTCACCAGCATGCGCAGTAGATAAAAGCCGTTCCAAGCTGACTTGGGACAGTGTTTCGTACCGTACACGAAACTGTTCCAACCCCGGCAGGGATCGTTTGCGAACTGTTCACTGTACGGTCCCAACGATCCTCTGACAATACCATGTACTGGTTTGTATGACATGCGCAGATATGTCAATAATTACAAATATCAACAGGAAGGTTTCCTAACTGTTAGGTTTCCTTAATGTTTTTAATACAGTGCGAATTATAGTCCTAAACTCGTTCCAACCTGACATGATTTTATTACAGTACACTGTTAGCGCATGCGTATAAAACCTGTCCTAAACGATTCTCGAACGATCCGCGGGACGATACAAAGTACGGTACAAATAGCGGGGTTGGAACAAACCTAATATAATGAAGAATAATAGATAAATTAATTATCCATTGCACAACTTATAGGTTACAGAAAAATAAATAAATAATCAAATGCAAATGTAACTTATAAACTAATTTATATATGTATTACAGCATTTTAATTTAGAATATAGATGTTTTACAAATGGTGATATAGTTGTACACAGTGTACTTGTGCATCATATTATGTTAGTTTGTCTGCAATATGTACTTAAGTTTACTAGGAACGTGTTTATACTTCTGTCAGACACGTGAACATGTGGACTACTAAAGGTCGACCAAGAAGTCATGAACACGGGAGAAAGTGAAAGCTTAGCTTCGTTTAAAGTCGGAACTTCCGAGTATTGCCGAAGTCAGTACAGTCGGGTGCTAAGACAATACCCATTTCTAGTTTGTATGACATGCGCAGTTATGTCAAATCTCAAGAATAACAACAGGAAGGTTTCCAATCTGTTAGGTTTCCTGTTTTGTTTGTTTTTATACAGTACGAAAGTACGAATTATAGTGACAACTGTCCTAAACGATTTTTGTACTATCCACAACTCCACGGGATGATGCAAATGCAAAGGACGCTACAAATAACGGGGCTGGAACAAACCTAATATGTATTTTTGTTATTATAAAAGTGATTGCTCTCCAATTAATCAAAATAATATTAGCGAAATTCTAGTTTGTTTTTCCGATTATCTTAGAATCTCACTATTTTTATAATTTCTTCCTAATTTTGATTTCGTGTTATTATCCATGTTTTTATTAATACCAGGACATTTAATTTACCAAAGAGAAAATTGCCAAAAACAATCTGAGAGAGGTAATAGTACAAAAATAATTCACAAAAAAGTAACAACTAAAATCCAGAAATAGAAAAAAGTAACAAATAAAACAGAAATAAATAAGTAACAAATCAAACTCAGAAATAAAGAGAAAGAAAAAAATAGATTAAGAAAGAAGGAAATCGATTTAGATTTAAAGATAATTATTATGAATAATCAATAAATAATAACATTAAGATATTATCGTATATTAATGGTGATTTCTTATCAGGTACAGTGTTGCCTGTTGCAAAAAATATTTAAGAAATTATCAAAAATAAAATTATTAATAACAAAAGAACAACACTGTGATTTTTGTCAGTGGTCTATTTTATTAACAAATGACTATACATGGCACCAAAACAACGACACTAGCGCACTCCTCAGATTTCCATGACTTCTTGGTCGACCTTTAGTATGTATACAGGTTAGAGTAACATGTTGAACTTTGAACTTAAGTTAATTAAGTTGTTTTCTCAGATTGACCCCGCCCTTAGTCATTGACCTTCTGACCCTCACCATTAGCATGACTGACCCCCAACTGTAACAAATACAAAATAATTTCCCTCAATTTTTTTTATAATTTTTTACCTCTCTCCTTGACTTTTGACATTACCCATACATTTTTATGAAAGAAATATATTTATTTTTCTCATACACGTGTTATGATTTCTTTTTAAAAAAGGATATAGCAAAAATGAAAATATTATGATAGCAATGTTGAAATGCATCATATATATATTATATATTATCATTTATTTGAAGTTGACATAAAAATTTATATTTGTCAACTTCATTGTTTGAAATCAAAAAAACAGATAATATTTTTTTTATATTGAAATAGATATATAGTTAATATCATTATTATTCGTATTTCATACATTAATTGGTTATGGTCCTTAACTAGCTATCTTTTCAAAATTTGTTCTTCTAAATATTTTTTTTTCAAGTGTGTTCGGTCTTTTTTTTTCAAAATCGTAAAATTTGAATTTTTTTTTGACATTATGGAAGTTACAAAAATTCAAATTGGGAATTTGGAAGGGAAGTCGAACTGGTCGACTTGGAAGTACAAGGTGAGAATTTTATTGAGAAGTTGTCCAGGAGCTTGCGATCTACTTGAAGGAAAGTTAAGAAAACCTGATGAAATTTTGGATCCAGCTAGTGCTGATGTCAAGGTCAAATATGAATCAGAGTTAGCAAACTTCCTCAAAATAGACAACATGGCACTTCTTGTTCTCACTACGAACATGAGTGAAGAAACGTTGCGGAAAGTAATGCGGTTTACTACTGCTAAAGAGGTATGGGAAGAGCTACATCGGTTATACGACGGAGCTTCTGAAGACAAGGCTTATGATTTAAGTATGCGGTTCTTCAGTTACAAGCGAGAAGTTGGTGACGATGTTGCAAGCCATATGTCGAAACTGAAAAACTTATGGAATGAACTAAAAGAAGAAATTAAGAAAGAGTCTAACTGTGATTTGCCAGAACTTTTCTTGATTTGCAAAATTTTAGAGACCCTTCCTCAAGAGTTTTTCTCATTTAAATCAAGTTGGCTGCTTGTATCAAAGCCTGAACGGACTATAGAAAACCTGACGAACCAGCTATGCGCTCATGAAAGGGCACTTGCAAGTAAAGATGCAGGAGTGTCAAGTCAAGAAGCGTTAGCTGTCAAGTCTAGAGTACCCAGCAAGAGGAAAGACATGGGTAAATTTGCACTTGAGCACCCACTTATTTATAATTGTCCGATTGACTTCGGGTTTTTTTTAAACTGTTCCTTTTTACATTTTAACAACTATTTACCATGTACCGTGTCGATAAAATCAATAGTTTATTTTTAAAAAAATATATAAAATATCCACTCACGTACATACGGGAAATGTTGGGAAAATAGGGGTTTTTAAGGGTGGGGGATTCACTCAAGATAGCTTAAAACATCAAAACTGGTGGTATAAACACGTAAAACAAAATAATAGCAACATAAAATGATAGAATAATATAAATAATTCCATGCATATTGTATAATTGTGATGGCGCGATGTTATAACTCATCATGTAAACAAAACAATTCTTCGGATTCTTCTTTAAAAAGAAGAATTAATTGCGTTTTTTTTAATCCAGTAGACAAGAACACTCGCATACAAAGGCTATTCCCAGACATTGTACAATTGATATGATTAATCGATTATTACTTGTAGATCGATATTTACATATCAATAAAGAGCACACTTTTGTATACAAAAGTGTGATGTTCCTTAGTCCCAATGTACAGTAGACTAAATATCCCTTTATCTTAATAGTCATTAAGACAAAGGAATATAAAGAGGAGAGTTTATTGCCCTTAATCATCAAACAATCTTTTAGACTAAGGGATATCCAGTTCTATGTGTTTTGGGACTAAGGAACATCACACTTTTGTATACAAAAGTGTGATGTTCCTTAGTCCCAATGTACATTAGACTGAATATCCCTTTGTCTTAATAGGCATTAAGACAAAGGAATTTAAATAGGAAAGTTTATTACTCTTATTCTAAATATACATTAGGACTAAGGGATATCCATTTATATGTGCTTTAGGACGAAGGAACATCACACTTTTGTATAAAAAAGAGCTGAAGATTTGAGCATAAGGACTGTGACAGAGCATAAAGAGAAACAGAAGGAGAATTCTTGATGTGACGAGTCTTAAATCTACCGCTACAAAATTGATGACTCTTTGAACACACGTTTCGATATCGATATATATTCTCCAATTATATCGATAGTCACTGTTATCTTATCTACTAATAACATTGTATATAATGGCCGACGAAGATTTTTTGAGTGTTTTAACGATGTATTTTTTTCATTATAAAACATTTATTTACGAAGAATACTGTCTTTTTTTATAATTGGCATCCAATTCCAAGGTTTTTAGCTATCCTGAGTGAATCCCCCACCCTTAAAAACCCCTATTTTCCCAACATTTCCCGTATGTACGTGAGTGGATATTTTATATATTTTTTTAAAAATAAACTATTGATTTTATCGACACGGTACATGGTAAATAGTTGTTAAAATGTAAAAAGGAACAGTTTAAAAAAAACCCGAAGTCAATCGGACAATTATAAATAAGTGGGTGCTCAAGTGCAAATTTACCAAGACATGTATAGGGATAAGGCTAAGAAGACTTATATTTGTAATTACTGCAAACTACCAAACCACAGAGTAAGGCAGTGCTCAAAGTGGAAAGCAGACGGTTGTCCACCCAAACCATCTAGCAAGGAACAATCACATAATTATAAGAAGTCAGGAGTTAACACAGTGACATTGAACATCGAATCTGTCAATAGTGTGTCAGTTAGTGATTTAGAGAACTGGTACGTTGATAGTGGTGCAACAAATCATGTGTGTTCTCAAAAGAGATTATTCAAGAACTTTAGAAATTTTAAATCTCCTCACTGTGTTGTTACTGCTAATGGTGATAGTGTTGGAGCTGTCGGTATTTGTTCAATTGACATTGAAGCTCGTGTCAACAGCACAGCACGAAGGATAACACTCTCTGATGTATGGTATGTACCGAATATAAAGAAAAATCTTTTTTGCATCTTATCAGCTCAAGATAAAAATCCAAAAAGTATATTTTCTTCTGAAGTAGAAAAATGCAATTTAGAACTGAATGGTGAAGTAATTTTGGTAGGGTCACGAAAACAATATGGTGGCTTATTTAAATTACATGTAGTAAATTTGGTTCCTAAAAATTCAGTCGGAGTTAATGTAATTTCAAAAGAAAATCTATTACAACTTTATCACGAACGTCTTGGCCATCAAAACAAACGTTATGTAAAAGAAAAGATTTTTAAAGATTTAGGCATTAATGTTTCACTAGATTCAGAAGTTTGTGAAGGTTGTCAATACGGTAAGGCTCATAGGCTAAAATTTGGAAAGCGGATACGTGCAACAAAGCCTGGAGAGCTAATACACTCTGACATATGTGGTCCATTTTTACGCTCTATATCTGGATACAGGTATTTTGTATTATTCAAAGATGACTACAGTCACTACCGATCAGTTCATTTTATCAAATCAAAGTCTGAAGTTGCGGAAAAATTAAAATTATTTTTAGCTGAATCTAAAACTATGGGGCATGTTGTGAAAGAGTTTCTGAGTGATAATGGAGGAGAGTTCGACTGTAATGCTGTTAAAACAATTCTTCAAAGAAATGGGATTCGTCAGAGACTAACGATGCCGTACACTCCGGAGCAAAATGGCGCTAGTGAGAGAGAAAATCGGACGATCGTTGAAACAGCAAGGTCCCTAATGCATGCCCATTCAAGTTTACCACAAGGACTTTGGGCGGAAATGGTGAATGCAGCAACATTTATTTTAAACAGAACCGGCCCTTCATCAGAAAAACATAAAACTCCCTATGATCTGTGGACTGGAAAATGCGCTAGTATAAAGCATTTTAGAATAATCGGCTCCGAGTGTTTTGCACATGTACCAAAGCAGAATAGGAGAAAAATGGATAAAAAGGCTATAAAAGGCGTCCTAGTTGGATATGATGACGATGGCTATCGTATTTGGTTAAAAGAAAATAATAAAATGATAAGATCAAGAGATGTTATTTTCTCAGAAAACCCCCTTGTTCAGAAACCATCAATGGAAATAAAGGTGTCCAAGGGAATACAAGAGGATGTTTCTCGAGTTAAAGAAGAAACTAGGGACATAGAAACTCAAACCTCTGGCGATGCCCATCATGATTTATCAACAACACATGACCAGGAAAAACGTAGCCTAAGTTCAAGTGAAGTTGAAGAAAGAAGTGGGAACTCTGTTACATCTGAAGGTGAAGATGACAGATCGACTTCTCAAAGATCAACTCTTGGAATGCAGTTACGTGACAGATCTCTTATAAAGTTGCCCAAGAGATTTGATGATTTCGTTATGTCAGCTGTATCTGAAATCAGTTACAATATTCAAGAGCCAAGTACTTATAAGGAAGCACTGGCAAGTGAGTATAAAGCTGAATGGAAAAAGGCCATGGAGGTTGAAATGGATGCACTAGCTGAAAATCAGACCTGGAATTTAGAGGATTTACCACCTGGAAAGAAGGCTATTTCAAGCAAATGGGTTTTTAAAGTAAAATCTAACCCAGATGGTTCCGTCGAACGGTTTAAAGCCCGCTTGGTTGCTAAAGGGTTTTCGCAGAAGAAAGGTGTTGATTATGATCAAACCTTTAGCCCTGTTGCCAAAGCTGGTACCATTCGAACTCTACTCAGCGTCGCAGCAGATAAAAAGATGTCGTTAGCTCAATTTGACGTCACGAGTGCATTTCTCTATGGAAATATAGATGAGGAAATCTATATGAGGCAGCCTGAAGGATTCTCAGATGGCACAGAGAGAGTTTGTAGACTGCAGAAGAGCCTTTACGGCTTAAAACAAGCACCACGCTGTTGGAACATACGTTTTCGGGATTATCTTCTGAAAATTGGGTTCCATCAGAGTCAAGCTGATGCTTGTCTTTTTATTAGGAAACAAGGAGAAGAACTGATAATAGTGGCTCTGTATGTCGACGACGGGCTAGTTGCGACGTCAGATCCATATCTAACAGAGAAGTTTATCGGTGAACTTAAACAAGAGTTTAAGATAACAGTAAAGCCGGCAAATTACTATCTTGGCTTAGAAATAGACAAAAGTAAAAATCATGAAATTACAATCCGTCAAAGTGCTTATCTTAAAAAGGTACTTGAGAGGTTTGGAATGAGCAACAGTCGGCCTGTTGGAACTCCTATTACAAAATTTGTTGAAGAAGAAACGGTGCATGAAGAAGCTAATGATCTAGAATTAAAGTATCGCCAAGCTGTTGGTGCATTAATGTATCTGATGGTAGGTACACGACCAGACATTGCCTATGCCGTTGGAGTGGCTTCAAGAACGTTAGACAACCCTAAGCAGTCGGACTGGATGAGAGTGAAGAGGATATTTAGATATCTGAAAGGGGCAGAAGGCTACGGGATTACTTATAAGCCTAGTCATACTGGAGCCAAATTGTCATGCTACAGTGACGCAGATCATGGTGGGGACGAAAAGACAGGGAGGTCTACGACTGGTGTCCTGTGTCTCTATTCGGGAGGTGCTGTTACTTGGCTCAGCCAGAGACAAACATCGGTGGCCATCTCTACCACTGAAGCCGAAGTAGTTGCAGCGAGCGAAGGAGCTCGAGAAATCATCTGGTTGAAGCGACTACTTTGCGATTTGGTTGGAGAAATTCCAGTACCAGAGCTGCATGTTGATAATGAGGCTGCTACTAGGTTAGCCCAAAATCCTGAGTTTCACCGACGCACAAAACATATTAAAATTAGGCACTTCTTTGTACGAGAGTTGGTGAGCTCTAAGGAGGTGTTAATTAAAAAAGTGGCAACCGAAGATCAACTTGCGGATCTACTAACAAAACCTTTATTTAAACCCAGACTTTCCATTTTAAGTGAGAGGATGAGTTTAAATAAAGTTATATGAATATATTTGATGAGGGAAGGTGTTGAAATGCATCATATATATATTATATATTATCATTTATTTGAAGTTGACATAAAAATTTATATTTGTCAACTTCATTGTTTGAAATAAAAAAAAAACAGATAATATTTTTTTTATATTGAAATAGATATATAGTTAATATCATTATTATTCGTATTTCATACATTAATTAGCAAATAACAAATAAAAGAGATACTTTAATTAAAAATAAATGTTCAGGTCTCCTAAAAGCGATGTGAAATTATAATTGTTAGTTAGAAACTGTATTTATTATATATGTATACAGAGAGTTGAGCATAATTACAGCTGGTATAAGTATTTTAGGTACAGAGTTCTACTTGAAAATAACTATCTTAAATTAACATAGAATGTTATAATTATAAGATGGTGATAACTGTAACAGTAATTAACAAAAAATCAAAAAACAATAAACGAAAAAAGTATTAACAATCACAAAGTATTATTATACACAAAGTAAAAAAGTATTAACACTCACAAAAAATCTAAAATAACAATTTAAGGTATCATTCACATGTAATAATTGATTGGATTATAGCAAATCTTAATAGAAAATACCTTTTTTTCCAACTAAAACATGCAATATATTTTAATCAATCTATAAATAATAAATATCAACATAATAGCTTACATAATTACAATACATGCTTATTATTATTATTAATTTTTTTATTATTATTTTTTTTTTTATTAATTTAATTATTTATTTATTTACTTATTTATTTATTTATTATTAATATTATTTTTTTTTTTTTCTTTTAACTTTTAAAATTAACTATTGCTAAAAAGAACTTGTATATTGTATCTAAGTTGGGAATGTCAGTAGATGTTAATATTTGGATAGGGGATTCGATCTGGTAAACTTCTGGTATGTATTTCTCTCGAATATTGTAAAGTACTGGACATATGAACAAGAGGTGGTATACCAAGTCTTGTGGACTCAATCCACAGAGTTTGCACATATCAGGATGAAATATGGAGGTGAGAGCATTGCAAGATATTTTTAGGTGATATTTACTGGCAAGTCTAATCTGGGCCATTATGCGGGAAGTGTTAATAGGCATGTCGAGTAGGAGGTAGGGTTGTGGGCCTGGTGTTATGGGGATATATTTGTAGATATTTGAAAAGTTAGATTCTTTATGACTGTTTTTATCAAGGTTTAACAGGTATTCAGAGTAATTATTAAGGAGAGCAGACTTATTGCTTATTATAGAGTTATAGTCCATTCTATTCCAAAGTTCCAGCATATTGCATTTAGAGAAAAATGGTTTAATTTGAGTGATCCAGTTGGGTTGGTGGTTGGAGTTTTTAGAAAGGGTGTGAAGCCTATTGAAACATACAAGGGGGTAACGATTATTTTCCATACTTAAAATTTTGAGCAACCAGTTTAAAATGGCTTTAAAGATTTTATGAGACATGTGTTGGACTCCTGTTTCAAGTCTAACTGCGAAATTCGGTGTAGTTCTAGGCAGAGCGAGAATTCTTTTAAGAAAGGTGATTTGGGATTTTTCTAATTCTTCTTGGTACTTGGGCGCCCAGATTGCTGCACAATACAAAACCGTGTTTAACACTAAAATAATTGCTTATAATGTAAAATAATAATTATAATAGTGAATAATGTAAAATAATAATTATAATGGAGAATAATGTAAAATAATAATTATTGTCACTGCCATTAGCAGTGAGCGACTGAAGATACGACGTTCCAATAAGAATCAAGATCGCTATTTGAAGTTATTTGAATGTGTACTTGACATTGGCATACACTTTGCACGTCAAGACAACTTGTATTTGTTTTTAGTATTTAATTTTTATATTGTTTTTTGTATAGTCTTGACGAGTCATTCAGAAGAAAGTGTGTTTACCATAGTTAAATTAGTTAAAATTAGTTTTGTGACAAAGTGTTAGTAAAATCATAATTTTTTGTAACGTAGAGGCTAAATTCAATAAACTCTTCAGTTACAGCTTAGTAAAGTTACTCTAGTAGATATATTAAATTGCGTCAGCAAAGTGGTGCATTTCTATACTTTCTATCGAATTACAAGCCTTAGGCTTATAACATCTTGGGACGCTAATCTTGTTATCTGACAGGGTAGCTAACTCGTGTAACCATCGCTCCCACTGTTTCCTAAATTTTTCAGGTAAAGGGTCGTCCCAACCTCCGGAGTGACCGTTCTCTTCTCTACACAAATCTTGTAAAATAGCCTTACCCACCATGACGAATGGGGCTAAAAAACCTAACGGGTCGTATGCCGAACATATAGTGGAAGTATTTAATTTTATATTGTTTTTTATAGTCTTGACGAGTCATATAGAAGAAAGTGTGTTTACCATAGTTAAATTAGTTAAAATTAGTTTTGTGACAAAGTTTTAGTAAAAACAAATTTTTTGTAACGTAGAGGCTAAATTCAATAAACTCTTCAGTTACAGCTTAGTAAAGTTATTCTAGTAGATATATAGTTTTGCGCTATAGCAGCGACAATTTTTTTAACAACACCATTTTTTTTAGTGAAATATTAATTGTAGAGAAGAATAAAGTGCTATCAATCCAAAAAGTTGTTGATTACTGACTTAAATGTCTTCTTAATATAAACAAACCCTAATCCCTCCTTCTTTCTTTCATACTCACCCTCTAATTCTGCCAACTCTTATCGGTAACACTCATTACAAAACCCTTGGGACATACATGTAAATATATTTGTTTCGTTTTGTACTAAAGTTTTATGTTTTCCTATCCCATTTATATAAACTTGGATATTTTATTGGTTAAAAAAAATGTATAATGAAAAAAAACTTATGAAAAAAATGAATAAAAATCACATTACATGTTATCAAAACTACTGTGGGACGTAACACTCATTACAATTTTTAACATTAAAATTTTTTGAAGCAAGAAATTTTCACCTTATAAGCCATAAAATGACCCTGATTAACACAATAATAGACAGACATCTGACCAATAAACCTAAAGGTTTTTTTATTTTTCATTAATATGAATTGTTTTAGTTACAATAAAATTGTAAAATCTTGGGACAGAAAAGGTACATTTTATTTGAAAATGACCCACATATATTTGCTTCTATTACATATCAATGTGCACATACAGTGGCGTATCCAGGGGGGCACAGAGGGCACGTGCCCCCCCCCCCCCCCCCCCCCCCCCACCCCCGACTGGGCCAGGCCCAATAGAGTAAAAAAAAAAAAAATAAAAAAATGCACCTTTTTTTTATACATTTTTACATTCGCCTCATGTTCAATTTCACCTCAGAAATGTATAAATGCGCTGTTTTGATTTTCAATAATTTCAGGGGGAGGTCCTCCGGACCCCCCGCCATAAATCCCCCCCCCCCCCCAATAATTAACTGCAGACGACGCCCATGACTTACAGTAAGATATTGTACTGCAGTAAGCATCAGCATAACATTTTCTAACGAAGACGTTCTAAAGCAGTTGTTGGTACTTGGGCGCTGAGATTTTTTCTTTGGGGGGGGGGGGGGGGGGCAGCTGCTTTGTTGAATAAGTAGTAGTAGGGGAATACGAATTCCCCCGCCCCCCCCCCCCATCTAAACTGACTTAGAATGTGCCCTCTTCAGACCTAGCCGCTGGTTACGCCACTGTGCACAGTGCACATACACACATACAAAGTCTGATCACAAAAGAAGCCAACTTATTTCTTAACCTGGATGTTTTAGCTTCTCGTACAGAATATTATATTATATATCACACAATAACTGCATGAAAAATGTGACGCTTTTAAATATCGTGCCAGGAAGTTAGAATATGATAGGAGGTAGATTTGTTTTCACTTGTATTCATTGTAGTACTGTATTTCACCGATAGAAGTTCTTAACTTTATATAAAATGATATCAGAGCTCCTAGCGGACCAAATGGTAATCAAAATGGATTTATGTTCTATAATTTCCACCCTTAGTATCTACTATATCAATTAGACTGTACACTGGTTTTCTCCACTTCACAGGAAAGCCAAAATGTCGATATGTGGATTCAGTGCCCAACAACGGATCCATAATTAAATGTTTTTTCATAAAAATGGAGAAAATTGGTATTTTTTTTTTACTTACTAATCCGACCGGTTTTTCCTCTAAGCGAAAAAGTCCACTCGTTTTTTTCTGCTGTTCTGACGCCGGAAACGAAACAAGAAATTAATTTTTTAGTCGAAATGTCATTACATAAGCTAACTGTGACAATAACCTCTTATCCAATTTTTTTTTACAGTCGATCGGTGATTTGTATCCACTAGGATCGTCAATTTTCTGAATTTGAACATTTTTTCTAAATATCAAATTAAGCCTGTTGCCCCGGACCTAGGGGCTCGTTACTTATAAATCAAATGGGTACTTTTGAAGATATAAGTGTTAATTAATTTATTATATTAGTTAATTAATTATGTATGCATGTGGAAAAGAAACAAATTGGCGCAGAAGGTCGAAACTTATACGGGACTAATATAGGCAAATAATGGCCTACTATTGAAATTTCATTAAAAGCGAACGAATAGTTTTTAAGACAGGTAAACCTACAGACAGACTTGAAATGGGATTTCTTTCTCTCAATTTTTGAAGTTAGAGACATAATATATATTCGTACTTCGAAATGATGACATAATTTCTGTTATGTACCTTCTGTAAGCTCGGAAGTAATAGTTATTTATGTACCTAGGGAATAATGTAAGATATTATTTCCCGCATGACTGAGTTGATTCCTAAGGCAAAGCCGAAGGAATCTAGGCAACTAAATCCCGAGGCGAAGCCGAGGGCATTAGGTATCTTAATTGATTAATGCCAATTAGCTCCCGAGGCGTAGCCGAGGGATATTTAAATGATTTAAAACAATTAATAATCACTTTTAAAGTAATAAAAAAAAAAATAAAGTTCAACGAAAGCTAAGAAAAAGTAAACAAAACATCGTAGACTGACTCGCAGTACAGCTGGGAGTTTAAAAGCAGTGTTGCCAACCTGATTTCAACCAATTCACTACATTTGCTATTCATTCTCTACTATTTACTAAATAATTAGAAATTCATATTTTACGATTTTGGTAGTATTCATACTTCGGAACGATTAAATTTTAATTTAAATAAAATTATAATTATTATTAACTACGGGAAACAGACAGAGAAAAATAGACTCCAGCGCGGGGATTTGAACCACCGGCCTCTATATTTCCAGTATAGCGCTTTAACCAATTCGGGTCAAGGTATCATTAACGTCAGAGAAATTCATTCTCCTGGGTAGCTTAGTTGGTTAGAGCGCTATACTGGAAATATAGAGGCCGGTGGTTCAAATCCCCGCGCTGGAGTCTATTTTTCTCTGTCTGTTTCCCGTAGTTAATAATAATTATAATTTGATTTTAACTAAATAATTAGGTTGGCGAAAGTGGATTATAACCTCGTTTTTACATTATTTCCCTGTTTTCACATTATTTCCCCGTTTTTATGAACAGGGATGAAAAGACCAACATTATTACCTATAAACTAGCCCTAAAAAGTTACATTTCGTCCCTACTGGAGATAAAATAATTATATTGAAAAATATATATACATTAATCAAAACAGTTAATTTTATTTGGGATATGAGTTTGACGCATAGACATGAACTTGTTTCGGATAATTGTTTAATACATTAAATAATTATATACTAAATTTCTCATGTTTTACACACCGCTTAAGTGCATGTTTAGATTTAACATATAATGTACCAGCTGAATACCCGTGCTTCGCTACGGGGTGTTTTATTTTCAATTTAATGGATTTATAAACTACCATCAAGAAACACATAAATTATTTTACAAAGCGAGAATATCTAGATTCTATCCCTCCCCCTTATTTCTATACCCCCTCCCCTTGATAAGATAATTTGCTAATATCCCAAATTAGTAATTCATTCCGACTAAATTTTTAAAAAGGAAAAGCAGTGGTATTTTCCTTCTGTACCCTCCCCCCCCCCTCCCTTTACATCCCTTGGTTGAAATTGGAATTATCTTTTATTAATATACATGCTTACATCCAAAATAAGAGCTCTTTCTCAAGTATTCCTAACTTCCTAACTTTAGGAGATTGGTCTGGGCTCAATTCCCCTTCTTTTCTTACTCTGTCCTTATTTTTCCCTTAGGGATAAAATTTTAGAAAATTTCTATTGGCAGTTATCAATATAATTTAGAAATTATTATACTACGTATACACTCGTAGATTTTATTTTAGAATTTTAATGAAGTGGTCATGATTAAGTTAGTAAAGGTTAAGGCACGGTAAGGCGTGATTTATTAATTATTGCCTTAATATCTAAAATAAATCTAAATATTTTTTGACAGTGATTGAAAAGTAAATTACCACAAAACATAAAGATGATCAGTAGTTTCTTCTGCAATTTTGGTTAAATACATTTTTTATGAAAAATGAAATAAGAATTTTGAAATCTATTTAGAAGCCCCATTCTCAGCTCCATATAAAGCTACCAAATCATTTTATATCCTTTAACACCCGCAGAATTAAGGTTAACATTGCACCCAAGAACCTCCAAAATCTATTCAGCCATTTGGACGTGATTGACGCACAGTCAGACGGATATAAAATTTTCTAAACTTAAATTCGTGTACCAAAATCAAAATTTCGAAAATGCATGAAGTCAGTGACCTTCCCCTTTTCCCCTTGCTTTGAAGGTCAAGTGTGCAAATTTTCATTGAAATCGGAATAAAACGGTAGATTTGAATAAAGAACACACACACACGCGCCCGTTCGCGCGCGCGCGCACACACACTTACGTTGACATTTCCTTTTTACCCCTCTCCTAAATGAAAATAATGACAAAAACGTACATTACAATTACTTTTCTCTTAAAGAGCCTTTCAACGATATGCATCATAAAGGGTACCTATCAATTACTTTGACATTTGTACCCCGTACTCCTGTGTACCAACATTTTAACTTTATAATCTCATGTAAGCAGTACACTCATAGACACTCTTCATTTATATAAGATAAAAGACACTCATAGAGACTCTTCATTTATATAAGATGTAGTTATACACATTTTTCCATTTTACCCCCTCCTAAATGAAAATACGACAAAACTGTACATAACAACAATTACTGTAATTTTAGAGAGCTTTTCAACGATATGCATAATTAAAAGTATTCATTACTTTGACATTTGTACCCCGTACCCCTGGGTACAAAAATAAAAATTTCGCAAAATCCTTTCTTAGTGGATGCCTATGATATGAACCGAGTATATCCTCAAAATTTCAAGTCTCTCGGTTAAGCAGATTTGGCTGTGCGTTGATTCTATGTCAGTCAGTCAGTCAGTCAATCAGGACATTGCCACTTATATTATAGATTAGATACTCGATACAAATATTTAATTTTTTATTTAATCTCTCTGCATTTTGAAATCCTTTATATTAACTTTACTTTTGTTTAGACCTGTGTCCTATCGTTTGTCAACAAATAAATTAAATGAAATTAATATTTATATTACATTTTATTAATTAATTAATAATTATTTAACACATTAACTTGCCGACAACTCACACCTCCAAAATGCATAAATATAAAATATAAGAGATTTATTATAAAAACTTAGTATTTTTTTTGGGCTAGTATTATTTTATACTTACATAATTTTAACCCCCCCCCCCCCCCCCCCCTCTCAAATGCAGCTCAGTGCATGCAACTTGGTTAAAGCTGTTACGCTGAAACGTTCAAAATAGTCACGATGAGGTGAAACTGCGACTTTGCAAACACGATATTTTCCAATCTATAGTATTGTAACTATAGTTTCCATATAGTTAGGTTGAGCCATTTGTTCAATTATTGTGTTTAGGGCTGTTAATATTTAAAACAATGACTGATTTCTGTCTGAACTGCAGGTAACTCCCTTGAGTCAACCTGGAATTCCCACCAGAGGGAAATACGTTTCAACAGGTCCAATGTTATTTACCTGTTTTTCCCGCAGTTAATTTGTCATTTTCCCGCAAGTCTTTTTTTTTAAGAACTAAAAATTCCCCAAGTTATTATTTCATGAAGAGTTGAAAGATCCCATTGATTTTTTTTTTTTCTTTTTCATCGTGTTTTCCGCAAATATAACAATTAAATAAAAAATAAAACGAACTAGGATATAACAGTATTTCTTTCGACATTTCTCTGAAATATTGTTCTGTTTTATTGGAGATTTTATAACTTTCTTTTTTTTTTATTTAAAAAATTCATGTAACTTAATATTTTTCAGTTATTTCCATTTCAACACGAAAAGTTTATATAGTATCTCGAGGTAAATTATAGGAAAAACTTTATATATATATATATAATATATATATATATATATATATATATATATATATATATATATATATATATATATATATATATAAAATATATATATATATATATATATATATATATATATATATATATATATATATATATAATATATATATATATATATAATATATATATATATATATATATATATATATATATATATATATATATATATATATATATATATATATATATATATATATATATATTATATATAATAATACCGTGTTTTTGCACACTGGAGTGTGAGAGCACGCTCGTCTCTGATAAAGCCCTATATATGATCTTCTTGATTTGGTGTAGGTCCAGAGTTGGGTGGGCATCGTCGGCGTCGGGCCCCTGATGAGTCGGACGCGACGAAACGATGCAGGACATGGCGTAATGCCGAGCCAACATCTTTGTGACGTATTGTCTGATGTTGGAACAGTCACATCCCTTGGTGTCTCTCACAATACAAATTGTGTATATATATATATATATTTCTGATTGCCCGCTCAAGTATTAAGCATGTATAGTATTATGATAGAGGTGAGGTGATGACTAGATGTGGCACACGTTACAGGTGCACTTCGAGTAATGCTTGGTTTAGTACTAATCTTTAGTACTCATTGCACGACTAATACCATCACGTTCAACAAGTCCACATTAATATTCGCACTAATACCATCACCCATCACGTCCAATCAGTCCACATTAATATTCGCAATAATACCATCACCCATCACGTCCAATCAGTCCACATTAATATTCGCACTAATTCCATCACCCATCACGTCCAATCAGTCCACATTAATATTCGCACTAATACTATCACGTCCACCCAGTCCACATTAATACCATCACCCATCACGTCCAATCAGTCCACATTAGTATTCGCACTAATACTATCACGTCCACCCAGTCCACATTAATACCATCACCCATCACGTCCAATCAGTCCACATTAGTATTCGCACTAATACTATCACGTCCACCCAGTCCACATTAATACCATCACCCATCTCGTCCAATCAGTCCACATTAATATTCGCACTAATACTATCACGTCCAATCAGTCCACATTAATATTCGCACTAATACCGTCACGTCCAATCAGTCCACATTAATATTTGCACTAATACCGTCACGTCCAATCAGTTCACATTAATAGTAAGGTTCCAAAACACGCAGTGAATATTATAATGGCCAACGCTAAGGAATCAATAATACTGGAAAATGAGGGTTACGTGTATCAGGTAAAGTCTACTAGGTACAATTACACCATCGGTTTCATCATACTTTTAAATATTTGTTTAATTATCTCTCTATATTATTAAAAAGGTTTTGTAAATAAACAAATCCAGAGAGAAAGATATATACAAACTATGAGTTAAACAAGGTTAAGCCTAGTCCCCATCAGTAGACACGTTGCGAGACATTTCTGTAGACGGTCTCATAGACCGTCTACAGAAATGTCTCGCAACGTGTCTATAGACATCTTCTGAGACCGTCTATGGTCTAGGTCTAGCGTCCACACTTGTAGACACGTTGCGCAACATGCCTAACGTTGCACCATGTCTACCATTTAGAATGGAAAACCATAGACATGCGATTTTGGTCTAGCAACGAGACCGTAGACGCCGTTTGTCTCAGCCGATGTCTATAGACAAATCGCTAGACATGTCTCTGAGACCAAAATCGCGCAACATGTCTACTAGTGTGGACAAGGCTTTAGGAATATCTCGAGACCTCCCCGAGAACAGGGGGAACTTGAGAGTGCTATAGTTATATACATTTAGATAAGGATAGAAAGACTGCATAGACTGGTCTATGCCTGGACTGCTAGAGTTCTGCGACAGCATTGTCGTTTTCTCTAAGAATTAAAGAAGCCCAGGTAGATGATGGTAGATTTGTCCAACAAAGCTGGAACAGTTGGTTAGCTTCCTCGCGTCCTATCACGTATACTTTAATGATTTTAGGCTTTTAAAATCCAAAAATGTCTAATTTATTCAATTTTTATTTTAATTTCATAGTAGTGCAACCCAGACTGTCAAAAATTTAGTGGATTTTTTCTCTTATGTTCTTAGGTAATATTAAAATAAAAAAAAAATCAAACTTTATGATAAACACTTTTCATTTTATGACCCTGTGACACGACTTGTACCGAAATTTTGAAATAAATTTTGATAAAATGTTCTACAATAATTTAATTTACCGACGAAAACTAATAAATGGAAAACACTGGGCTAAGTAATTATGAACTCGTATATGAGGAAGTTTGTCTGAGTTGTCTCGGACCGATTTTTTTTATATCAATCTAATTAACAAATAAATATGTTTTGTTTTATTTAAAATAAGGATTTTGTTTTCCTTTTTTGTATTAACAGAGATAAATGAAGGAGTGGACTAATTATAGATCTGTGTTAAGACCTAGAACATTATTTGGACACAGTTACCACTTTTTCTTTGTCACCTGATTCCTTCGTTTTATGTTTCTCAGGTACAATTATTCCCAGTTTCTTTTTTCACACTGAGATTAAAACATTCAGTTTGATTATTTTTTTCGTTAGAGGTTGGCACTATTTACTGAGTGGGTTTAATGGTTTCCTCTGATACTTAAATGCTTACCTCGGTGCTTTGCGCTCTCGCAGCTTAATACAAAACTTTTCTCTTCTACCACTTTTCACCTTTTTCCCGAAAAAGAGGGAAATGGAAAATTAACAAAACGAGGAAATTTTCCTTCCATTTTTGAATCATTCAAAAGTCCTTAACCACCGACAAAAATTAACTAAACAAAAATTCTCTTTTTCACTGAGTGAGTTTTAACATTAAAATCAATTAAATTCACATTTCAAATTTAAAAAAAAAACATACTAACTACGTAAAATATTATTATTCTATTTTTATTATATTGTTTTCCCCGATAAAATTATATTTAATAAACAAAATAATTAAATCTTTAAAAGGTTTAAGTAATAAAGAACAATAATACTGTTTAACACCAACAATAATAGTCAATATAATATATTAAGTTTTATTTTTAATGTTTAATAGAAAAATAAGTATTATAATTAACTACATATTATTTAAACTAAGTAAATATTAAAACAAAGGTACTTTACTCTTAAAAATTTTCTGAAAATTTTTAAAAATTCATCGTAACAACTCCCTCTATATTAATTAATTGGACTAATTTGTTCAACTTGTTAGTTTAAGGCCAAGCAGGGCTGATTTTTCCCAGAAGCTGAAATTTCAACTCGAAAATTGTTTTTCATTTACACTACGTGCACTCAATCCTTGGACACACTGTATATATTTTAAGAAAGGAAACTTCATTGTAATAAATCATTACTTATATTTAAGCCTTGTTCACACGATGACACTAATGTCGCGACATTTAATGCCGTGACACTGCTTGACACTCAACGTCTTGTTATAGTGCATTTAGTGTCATGACATCTACTGTTCATACGACGACACTCGGCGACACTAATGTCGCGGCATTGAATGTCACAACATTTAGTGTCATCGTGTGAACGAGGCTTAAAGCTAACAAATAATATAAATAATACAGCGGTGTGGCCTGCAACATGATTAAGGATCATGTCCACCGTCATTTCTTAAACTAATACAATATTATAACATTTAAACATACATGTTAACATTTTAAAAATGTGTTTATAAGCGATAAAATAAACTAAAAAAGTATTAAATAAAAACTAACATTAAATAAACAACGTAACAATAAATAAAAGAAATTCAATAGAGGACAGAAGTGGGCTTGTAATGTTGGCAACTCTGTACGTCAACTGTGTTCGCTCTAGAATCCAAACAAACTTCTTATTTACGTTTCGCTTACAGGGTTCTTATTCAATTTAGTTCTATTTTTAATATTTGTCTTTAATTTTTTAAATATTTTTTAAAGAAATTGAATACTTCTTTGTTTCATCTCAGTCAAATTCTTTCTATTTTAATGTATTATATATGTATTATATTATTGAGTCCTCCGATTTATCTATAGATATTTATAGGTAACAAAAATAAAAACAAAAGATACTAAAAAAATTAAAAATACACCATAAATAATTAAATAATCATAAGGACTTGACTAGAGCACATAGGTTTTCAACTTTGTTTGGATTCTGAAGAAGGTTGCTGTATTCGTTATGTTATCGGTTAAGGTTACTGTTCTTTTGTGGTCTATTAAAACAATTAAAGAACCGGTAAGGGATCTACAGGTTTTTTTCCTGTTAAGCCTTCTCGATGGTCGATTTGGTGGGAAGGATTTCGGAAATATGATGAATCAGTACATTAGGGTGATTGCATGACAATGTTAAATCTTACAACAGTATAATATTTTAGTACCTCAGTTACTAAGTGGTAACATGAGAATATTGAGCTTTGAGTTCCGAACGTACCAGAAGACTTCGATTATGTTCCTAAGGTTCCGATTCTGAACAATGTGTACTCTTTTTATCTGTGAATCACTGGCAGAACCTTAGATGGAGCAGCTATATTGTCAAATGGATCGGACTTAAGATAAGTAGATTAAACGTTTTAGATGAAAAGCCAGTTTGGACTTAAAACATATTAAGTAGCGTAGTTTACAGCTGTGATCTCTAATTCTAGAAATATTTGAAAATACGTGGTAATTCCACAAAGAACGGATGTCAAGATCCAACCCGTGATGTCAGGCAGGGTTACATTGTGGTACGATAGTGTGGTCGAGTGCTATAGGTTGATAGTTTTATTTTTAGGGTTTTGTAGATACTTCTCAAAACCCTTATGCCGAGGGTGATGTGTCCGTCTGTCCGTCGCTCTTTGGTTCATTGGGCCCGAACCGTTTAAGCGAAAGTGCTGAAATTTGAAACACTGGTGCAACTTTTTGACCCAACCACAGGAAAAATATATAGAAGTTCAAACTTTGATATGCGCATGCGCAATTCGAAAATATGTGATAAACTCAAAATTTTTAATTTTTTTTAATTTTTGAGTGGGGTATCAAATGAAAACTGCTGAAGAGTAGGACACAAATATATATATGCTTTTTTAAATTTTGCATTTCTTATTGGTTAAAAAAATCAAAATATACCCAAAAAAAATTCCCCCCCCCAACCACTATAGATCGGCTGGTGCTAAAATTTCGAAATAATTCATGCTAATATAATATTGTGGCGCGATGAAAATTCCGGGAGTTCATTCTAAATTTTCAAAAATTGCTAATTTTGGGCGCGAAAAAGTGAAGTGCGCCCAAAATTTTATTTTTTGAAAATTTTGAGTTGGGTATCAAATGAACGCTGCTGAAGAGTAGAACACAAATATATATATATGCTTTTTTAAATTTTGCATTCCTTATTAGTTAAAAAAAATCAAAATATACCCAAAAAAAATCCCCCCCCCCCAACCACTATAGATCGGCTGGTGCTAAAATTTCGAAATAATTCATGCTAATACCTTATTGTGGCGCGATGAAAATTCCGGGAGTTCATCCTAAATTTTTAAAAATTGCCATTTTGGGGCGCGAAAAAGTGAAGTGCGTCCTAAAATTTCAAAATAATTCATGGTTAAATGAAGGTGAATTGTTTAGATTTTGGTAGATTCATTAAAAAATCTCCTGCAATGGCTTAAATATTGATTAAAAAATTTGTACATTACAAACAAGTCAAGTTAAATAAATGCCTGCTTAAACACACATTCGCGCATATTCAATTCAGATATATTTAATTATCTCTCATATTTTATTTGATGAGCTGGAGTAGTAACTTTTTCTTTCGATAGTGTGAGGTCTAGTTCTTTTTTAGTTAATTATTATTATTTTTATTGTTAGAGTGGTTATAATTTCTTTATAGTTTTTTTTTATTCTTAAAAATATACGAACGTAGTACGGGTCCCCCCGTACGAACGTACGGGGGGAGCCGTAGGTGTTGGACGACATTTTTCTTTTATTTTCCTATGCTTAACTCAGAGGAGGTTTCGTTATTTCACCCGTCCGAAGTTTTAGGAGCCTAAGATACACCGAATAGAAGGTAATTGTAATTGTTGGTCTAGAGAAAAAAATAAAGCTAAAACCCACCTCCGTCTCTACTGAGCTAATCCTAGGGGCAGGCTGCTAGATTGACTGCAGCAGAGGGCTGCTCTGCTATTTTAAAGATAGCCCACAGAGTGTCCCATAAAAACTTAATTCTTGGGCGCTCACAAACATGAATCTACGTTTCACCCGGTTACAATGAAATGGTTACAGTAAGTGATTAGTACAAATGTATACAATGGGTTAGAGAAAAAATACGAATAGTCTCATATTCAGATGTATTTGCTTCCTCTCGCGCATGCCCACAACTTTTTCTTTAATACTCATATTTGGAAATGTATCTCATTACACTTTATTGTATATAAAGTGACATCTAGTTATAGGACGCAAGGAAGCCATGTGAGGTCCAGTTATAGGAAGCGAGGAAGCTATGTGACGTTCAGGCTTTGGACGAGAGGAAGCTATGAGACGTTCTAATATAGGACGCAAGGAAGCCATGTGAGGTCCAGTTATAGGAAGCGAGGAAGCTATGTGACGTTCTAATATAGGACGCGAGGAAGCCATGTGAGGTCCAGTTATAGGAAGCGAGGAAGCTATGTTACGTTCAGGCTTTGGACGAGAGGAAGCTATGAGACGTTCTAATATAGGACGCAAGGAAGCCATGTGAGGTCCAGTTATAGGAAGCGAGGAAGCTATGTTACGTTCAGGCTTTGGACGAGAGGAAGCTATGAGACGTTCTAATATAGGACGCAAGGAAGCCATGTGAGGTCCAGTTATAGGAAGCGAGGAAGCTATGTTACGTTCAGGCTTTGGACGAGAGGAAGCTATGAGACGTTCTAATATAGGACGCAAGGAAGCCATGTGAGGTCCAGTTATAGGAAGCGAGGAAGCTATGTTACGTTCAGGCTTTGGACGAGAGGAAGCTATGAGACGTTCTAATATAGGACGCAAGGAAGCCATGTGAGGTCCAGTTATAGGAAGCGAGGAAGCTATGTGACGTTCTAATATAGGACTTGTGGAAGTCAAGTGACTTTCATCTATAGGACGCGAGGAAGCCATGTGACGTCTAGTTATAGGACGTGAGGAATCCATTTGACGTCCAGTTGTAGGACGTGTGGAAGTCAAGTGACTTTCATTTATAGGACGCTAGGAATCCATGTGACGTCTAGTAATAGGACGTGAGGAATCCATTTGACGTCCAGTTGTAGGACGTGTGGAAGTCAAGTGACTTTCATTTATAGGACGCTAGGAATCCATGTGACGTCTAGTAATAGGACGTGAGGAATCCATTTGACGTCCAGTTATAGGGCGTCTGGAAGTCAAGTGACTTTCAATTATAAGACGCGAGGAAGCCATTTGACGTCCAGTAAAAGAACGCGAGGAAGCCATGCCTAACACTAATTATCAAATTTTCTTATTTACATTACCTATTTAAAATTCATATTTTACGATTTTGGTAGTATTCATACTACGGAAAGATTAAATTTTAATTTAAATCAAATTATAATTATTAACAACTACGGGAAACAACCAGAGAAAAATACACTCCAGCGCTGGTATTTGAACCACAGGCCTCTATATTTCCAGTATAGCGCTCTACCAACTAAGCTACGCAGGAGAATGAATTTCTCTGACTGTATTTCTCTGACTGTATTTCTTTGGGGTATGAGGAATGAATATAGAGGCCTGTGGTTCAAATCCCAGCGCTGGAGTGTATTTTTCTCTGGTTGTTTCCCGTAGTTGTTAATAATTATAATTTGATTTACCTATTTATTAAACTTAAATTCATTTGTTAGAAATTATTTTGTTTGTCATTTAAGAGGTTTTGTTATTTTAAACTACTTTCTAGCTAATATTGTAACGCATGTCCAAGTGTACAATATTAGTTATAGGAAATCTAGGTTCCAAGCGTAGGTTGCCAGCGTAGGCGAACAGAGTGTAATGGATCTAGATCTTCCGGAGGAGACCGAATCAAAGATTCAGTGAATCCCGGATGAGCACTCTTTTTGGAGCGATACCTGTGATTTAAGAATTTATAACATTTGTGACGCGTCCTTCAGAAGGTATTATATAAGGAAAAAGCTAGTTCACTCTTATAGGATTTTCAACAGAGATTTAAAATGTTAAAACAGTATTAATTATAGGAAATCTACTTAATTAATAAGTATGAAACATGTTACAATATAAAACAGGATAATGCAATTCTCTTTTGACTTACATCCTAAATATTAAATGCTAAAAATCTTCTAAATGTTGTACTTATATAAAATACAAAGAGAGGTAGAATGAATATACATTTATGTATGTCTGAGTTTGTGTATTGTGATAGTGTGTCAAATGCGTCTTCTTATTAAACAATGACAGAAATGTGTGGGCGAGATGTTAGATGAATATCAAAGACGGCATGAAAGAATAAAGTTAAATGAAAAAGGTGTTTTCAAGCAAGCTTCAAACCTTCGTTTGTCCAAAAGTTTTATTAAAACAAAACCACAGAATGATGTTCACTCATAGCTTCGCTCATCACGGCTGTGAACCACTTTGACTCCCAAATTTACAACCCACACAAAACAATATTGTCAATCAATAGTCCCTGCTTCATATAAATAACTAGCCGGATCGGTGCCCTTCGCGCACCTTATCCGTCTAGAAGTTGGCGCTGTGTGTAAAAAATAATTAAAACAATATAAATAATAATATATCTTTACGGCTACATAATTTCTTATTTTTGGTACAAGTAGGTTATATATTTTTTTATGCATTTTCAATTATTCTATTTTATACTACCTTCAATTTTCAATTTTAGGTACAATGAGTCTATGTATCAAATTTAAGATTAATTAATTCACTGGAAGCTGAGATAAAAGTATCTGATTAAATCCAAGATGGCGGCCATATGTTGAAGAAAATGTACCTGTAATTTTCTTAGCTACTATAAGTCTATGTACCAAATTTCAGATCTTTAGGTCCTCTAGAAGCTGAGATATTAGAGTGTTATTGAATCCAAGATGGCGGCTATAATTCAATATGGTGGCCATATATTGAAATCAAAATGGCCGCACTCTTCTATTTATGGTACACTCTATCTATGTACATAATTTCAAATCTCTATGTCAATGGGAAGTAGGAGAATTAGTGATCAGTCAGTCAGTCACTGTCGCTCTTAGTTTTATATATATAGATTATGTCACAGAATAAAAATAGTTCGAATTTTATTCCTACTAAAATTTCTAATACACACCTACCTGAATTTAAGTAAGCGACAAGAAAGTAAGCTTTAGTTGGAATTTTGGCCAGTATAAAAAAGTTGAAATGTATGAAATAAAATTAGTAATGAACAAATATTTATACGTTCAGCCTTTGAACGTCGGTACGTGCTTTTCGTATAGGTTCTGATCATCTCATGCTAGCTTCACTGAGGTCACTCATAGTTCAGGGAACAGAAAATAAGCTTTAATTAGTAGTTTAAGTTGGAAAAGAGACAAAATTAGAAATAACTAACTATTTGTACTTAGCGTACTTAAAAACTTGTACTTAAAGGCAAAATTAAAAGAAAAGCAAGTTTTGTATCATTAAAAAGCGAGCATCTTGCAATAAATATGTATTGAATATTGAAGAAATAGTTAATCATGATGAGTTGATAGTTTAAGAGGAAGACTGTAGTAAAGTGAGGGGACATGACTGTTCCCTGGCCTCGCACCCTGGCCAACTCAATTTAAAATATTATAAAATATATCACTTCACTACACAAAAATGTCTGCTTGTATCAAGTTGACATTTTACATCTCTGTTTCAATTGTACTTTAGACGATGTGTATGAAGTTTTAATAAAATCGTTACGGTAGAAGGTAATATATCAGTAAAAACGCTTTTTTCTTTATTTTAAATGTTTAGGTCCGCTTTCATAAATTTAGCGATCTTTAACACTTCATAGCGGTGTCGGTGTTGGTTTTACTAAAAAAATTATTTAAAAAAGTTGTTTGTCTCATTGAATAGACGGAGTTAATTTTTTTCCTGTCCTAAAATTCCATTTGAAGCTTACGTTTACGCGCTAGCGCTTGGGCGGATAACGTTATCCAACTAACTTGTTCTGGGAATTAGTAAAATGAATATGTATACACCGAATTTCAACTAAATCGGTCAACTATTACTAAGTTATCGTCATCGGTTGATTTCGTGACTGTCGGTTTTGTAATGCTTTTTGGGATTCACTCCCGGGCTCTAGACGCTGTAACGAGCCATAAAGAACTAGTTGTAGCAAGGAAAAGATTAATTTCCATCTTATTGGATTTGAAAAGGAAGGGAAGAATTCCACTTTGGGAAGGATAGTAGGTTATAGTCATGCAGGTTACTTTTATGTATTTTTATCTTAAGTGAAAGTGAATTTTTAATTTTTTAAGCTTAAACGGTTCGGAGCGACGGACGGATTTACACATCACCCTCGGCATAACGATTTCAAGAAGGATCTACGAATCTCAAACTAGACCAGGGGTGCCCAACCTTTTTTAATCAAGGGCCACATTGTCAACATTCAAATGGAGGGGCGGGCCGGGGGCCAGTGGTATACCAGGAGGGGTCCTCCCCCAGAAAATTTTAGAATTTTTACCCTCATAAAACACGTTTTTATGCTTCCTAGAAGGTCAATTTTCCGTTTTGGTTTTAACTGAAACACCATGTTAATAAAGTTTTTTTCTGTTACTAGCCTAGTTTTACTTTGCAGAAAATAAAACACCCAAATGGAATATATTAAAATGATTGTAATTAACCACACAAGTATAAAAATACAACAATAAGAGTATGAATTACAAAAAAGTTAGTCTTTTATTTTATATCAAAATCAGCTGGGATGTTAGCTAATAGGCATTAGGAAATTAATATATTTTAGATTCTCTGAATGCTTGTAAATTCTTCGTTATTATGGCAACACGGCCATATAAAATCGGCTCGCGGGCCGGACTCGGCCCGCGGGCCGTAGGTTGGGCACCCCTGAACTAGACAATTATATAAAGTAATTAGCAAATCAACAATGGAGAGTATGAGACCAGTTATGACTATTGTGTGAGTTCTTCAAAGCCGCACGAAGGAAATCAGTGTGACAAGATTCTTATTGTGTAAATTTAGCAGGGCCGGCGCGACCATATAAGCGAACTAGGTGACCGCCTAGTGCGCCAGGGCCTGAGGGGAGCTGCAAAATACTTGCTCACCAAGAAGTCAATGTTTTATAAAGAAAGATGGACGAATACGAATAGCCTAAATTAGGAGAGATCTCAGGGGCGGATCCATGAGGGAGATGGCGAAATCCCCTCCTACGCAATCCCCCCCCCCAAATACAACAAAATTATTAAAAAAAAAAAAATATCAATTGAATAAAATAAGGTTGAACATTTCTTATGTTTTATTATTTTTCATACCCATTTAAAACAAATAATATAATTATTTTGCTAATAAATGATTATTAATTAAATGATTATTGTTTATAGAGCAATAGTCAAGTTGATATTAACATTTGAAACTGGGTTTCCCCCTTACATGTTTATGTAGGATAGAAACATCTATTTTGTGTTTGTGTATTTGCATACTTTAATGCTTGTTTGTTTATATACTCATTTGAGAGTGTATCCAAGTGATTATCCCCTAGTTTAGTTGCTGTATAGGATGTTGTGAAGGTATTTCATAATGAATCAGCAAGAATTAATACCATAGTATAGCGTTAAAGGTAATTTTTTTTTTTTTTTTTTTTTTTTTTATTTAAATCAAATTATAATTATTATTAACTACGGGAAACAGACAGAGAAAAATAGACTCCAGCGCGGGGATTTGATTTAAATTAAAATTTAATCGTTCCGTAGTATGAATACTACCAAAATCGTAAAAAAATGTAAATTTTTTTTTTTAGTCTAAAAACCGATTTAGTTAATAAATGTTTCAAAAATCTGCAGAAACAATTTTAATTAATTTGTGATTGTTTTTTTTTAGCTGAAAAAGCTCTAAAATGGCCCAAAATTCACCATTTTGAACCTAATTATCTACAATTTTCAGGGGATGTCCCCCCGGACCCCCCTTCGGGCTGTATGACAGATCAGAGATTAGTAGGGCTGGCAACTATTTCAACTGAACAGTTAGCAAGTTATTTACATTTTAGCAGTGATTAAATAATAAATTGTGTTCTATTTGTTTTGTTCTTATATTTCCTAAAAGTTGGTGGCTGAATTGACTGATCGGCATAACTTAGAATGATAGAGGGGGGAAGCCTTATAATATTTTTGCCTAAGGCGCCAAAACCTCTTGCGCCGGCCCTGAAATTTAGTAAATAAAGGTGTCTATTAAGTACTCTCTATAGATGGTTGTTATCTTTAAATATTTATCAGCGTCCAACTGCCACTTGTCACCTCCTACTACTATTAAAAACTGTATTCCTAACATAGGTCCAGCATAACTAACGTGGATTCTTTGCCATGGTTTTGTTACAACTTTCCACGGATTTAGAGGGACCTTTTGTGGAGCGTGTCGTACTGAGGCACATGCCGGACAAGAACACACTAACGACTCGATATCTTTGTTTCCATATTTTCAAAAAAGTACATTACGTGTCTAGTGCGGAAAGTAGCATTTACATGCGAGTGTGGAGTTAGCACCCGAGCGACAGCAAGGGTATTAAAACCACACGAGCAATGCAAAATGCCGTTTTCGCACGAGATGCGTACTGTACTTTATCTCCGATAACTGCCTGTATGTAAGTTTGTATTTCTCTTTTGATAAAGATGACATTAATTCATTAGTTGTATTTTGTGCCGAATTAATTATTTCGGGAGGCGTAGTATTTTCCTCATATTCGTCATAATCACTTAAATCACTCATTCATTTTCACAAAAAAATCTGTATAAAAGTTACCTTTATAAGGAAAATTATTAAGAAAATTAGTCTTGTTAAATGTAAACAAACTCGCTAATCGTGCGTAAAGACGAAGAATTCTTCTTTTTTACAGCCCTAGGGTGGTAAAAAAGAGGAATTCTTCAGGATTATGAGACACGCATGCGCAATGAATACAAGTACGTAAAGAATCACTTTCTACGCATCTAAACAGAGATACACTGTTTATATTTTGTAACAATCGTAGGTAAACAAATATACCTTGCGTGAGCCTCTATTTTTACGATACTGCATTGTGTTAGATGTAGCTCGTTTAGTACATAATCTAGTAGGGATGCTGGAATTAATTCACGTTGGCCACTCATTCTAACGTCCTTATGAAATGAATAGACTGTATTATTAGCTTTATCTTTTTATACAACCATTTTTAGGGTTTCGTTTGTAAAACCATAAGAAAACCTTTTAGTTTTGTTCCTGTATCTTTCTGTCTGTCTGACACTCTGTTCCGTTCCACTTTTTATTACTGAGACCGCTTTTTTGGACTCAGGGGACCTCAAAACGTGTAAATCCATTAAATCTTAAAATCGAATTTTCGCGCCATCACTATACTTTTTCTTTATATGAGAAATTGAAAAAAAAGCTTGACCGCTCTATGTATTTTATGTGTTGTCTTTCTCAACGAATTGTGGAAAGACCATGTGCGATGAGCTGGCCTAATGACTGATCCCGTCCAGACCAATTATTTTGATTTCTGTATAATATTTTTATGTAATCCTCCCCTTTGCCTTGCTCGTGAAGTGGTGTTATTTTCGTTCCCAATTTATTTTTTAACAGTACTTCTTACATTTGAGTTTTACACTTCTCCGTTTTGATTACGCCAACGCAGTTTCAAGTGTCTTATCTAATCAAGTATCTGCTTCAATAATTAAAATTTTCTCACGTATATGATTATCTCGAACGCCCCAAACGAATTGGGCCTGGAAAAATTTCCTCGATTGAGTTGTTACAGGCTCTTTCAGGGAAGGTCCAATGACATTTTTAAAAAAATAATTTTAATGAGTTTAGTTAACCTTCGAGCGGGCGCGCGGGCGGCATTTACACCGCCTTTTTAAAAAATCACGCCCCCTGTGGTTTTACAGTATTCCAGCTTATCAGCTCATCTAGGTATTCTCCAATTACTATTTCCTAGGTTTAATAAAACCATCGGTATACCCGGAACGTGAGCGGGTCGCCCTTACTTTAGTTTGAAACTCGACAAGCTCTATAGCTATAGTACACACGTCAGTACGGTGTAAATATTAGAGATTTTTTTTTTTTTTTTTTTGTTTACTGTATTCTTATGCAAAAGAATTTAATCATTTTAAGAGTTTCGTTTACCAGTTACATATAAATATATAATACAATACCAGAATAGAAGAGAAAGTGTTAAAGGCTGCGTTTTTATTTTTTTTATGACAATCCTGAAAGAATTTTTACTTTCGTGTATAAGTGTACTTTGTTTTTTTAAAAAAAAAAACGTGTTCAATATTTTTTTTTAATTCGAAATTAATGTTTTATTATAATTACCTATTGTGGAAACTAATTTCCACAAAAACCAGGAGCTACAAGCTTTAAATATGGAAGGAAACTAAAGCGGTGTAAATGCCGCCGCGCGCCCGAAGGTTAAGAAGGTAATGATTCTCTTTTTCCCAGGCTAAGAAACCGATGACGTTCTGTTCGTATATTAATAATTGGTCAAAAAGCTTTTCAGAGGTAAAGGAATTCACCAGGGCCGGCGCTACGCTCAGGTAAGGAAGGCGGCCAAACTGAGGGATTAATTTTGCATTTGTACAAGAATTTGTTGAGATCCTGTCGGAATAATTTCACGCCTGGTAGCATTCAATCCACACCATTATTCAAAAACTAGTCCGCTGATCTTAAAACTTTAATTATACCATTCAAAAGCTTAAGAAAAGCAGAAGTTTTTCCTGAATTCACCACATTTCTAACATCCCTCAATTAAGAGTAGAAAGCTCTGGAATTTCATGGTCGAATTAAAAAAATTACATTTTTTAAATGTAACAGGACTTAAAATATGCTCAACAGCTGTTAATTTGAAAATCAATGAGTCATTTTGAAAGGTTTTTTAAAATTGTTCCTTAGCCCGATTTCTCTATCTCATTTAGTTTTTGAGATATTGTGCTTTTTTTTGGAAATTTCCGTGATGCACTCAGAAAAATGAAATATATCGATATCTCGAGAGCTATTGAGAAATGGGCATATGCTTGTTCGACATTGTTTGTTGCATTTGACCCATTGAATCCCCTAGTTTCGTTATGACATTTTATCGAGGGTCACCCTATATATATGAACTTCATGTCAAAACTTAAAGGAAAACAAATTTTAAGCTAAGGAAAAAAAAAAGAAAAGTTTAATAAATTGGAAGTTGTAAGTTTTAACAAAGTATCTTTGAGTTATTAATATTTTGGGTTTCTGTTCAGGTCTGAAAGAAGGTGGGGGGGGGGGAGGTCTTTTTACTAATGTAACGGGTTGGAAAACTCTCCCTTCCTCTCGTCTCAGTGTATTATTAAGGAGACAAATGGATCCTGTCCCGGGAAACCGCAGCCCAAACATAACTGAGAAGAAAATCCACCGACAAAAAACACTAAGGTTTGCCCCTAAACTTATAGGAGAAACCCCTACAACCAAAATATGTAGCAGGTTCAGCCTAAATCTTTGCAAGGGAGGCGATACGTCAAACGTTTATGGGGGTTTTGACTGCGGGTGCTTTTTAGACTGCGGGCGCTAAAACAACCTTTCAAAACTTACTACTGATTGTTTTAGCTCCATGCTTTTCTCAAAAGAACAACGACTGGCAAAGTTATTTTATACAAAATCTAGTTGAACGAAACAGGAAGTGCTAGCGATCAAGACAATTAATCTTGATTATTATCCTTACTGAGTTTACTATAGGACAAAGGATCGACGTAGCCCTAGTGTTAGTTAGCATGCGCCGTGTTCCTTTTCTGATAATCCCATCAAATTAATGTGTAAAGCCGTCAATCCCTCCATTCTGGGATAATGTAGAAGTACTGGCATATCGTGGTGGATGCTCACTTTAAATTGTTTGAGCTACAGTCACCGTACAGTATACAGTCATTAAACGATAAATTTTGGGTAGATTCTGCCTGCTAGGAAGTGTGGTTTTGGACAAAGCTCTATCTGCAAGAATAATGGGATAAAGCAGATTTGGCGACACCTTACCATCCTCAAATCACTAAATGGATAGGTTTGTGAGGATGCTCAAAGAAAGGATGAAGATATCAATAAAGGCATCAGGCACAGGTTGGACTTGGGACTGCTGCAGTTCCAAGTCCTAGTAGGAACCCTCTTAAGACTGTATAGACCCTTTTAGGGACGGCCACGGGGCGATTAAGGGATGGTAAGATCGTAGCCCACAAATAATAGATACAACACAAGAATGATAGACAAAATTATTAATAAATAAACAAGAATAATTAGCAATAAATAAAATAACCAACATAGAAAAAATACTTTTATAACCTTGATTATCTTACCATATTAGGGGGTGCTGTCAGAACAAGTAGGGTTCCCTTTACAAAACAAAAACGAACTTAGAGTCAGTTACAAACCGTACACAGAACTAAGCACAGTCAAACAACCAAACTAAAGATAAATGTGTAGTAGATATGTAAACTGATATGCGAGACCTGTAAAGGTGTATATGTCGGACAATCCGGTAGGAAAATAAGTACACGCATTGCTGAGCACTGAGCACTATAAATCTTGGCAGAAAATATCAAATGACAGGCATCAAAAACATGTAAATGTTGTCGCTATAGCGATGCAATTCAATGCAATGCAAGCGATGTAAGCCAGTCGTAAATATATGAGTGAATAGAAGAAAGTCTGTCTTTATTCCATAGTTGTAAGAGGATACAAGGTGATAGTAGAGCGTATGTCAATCGTGAACTCAGGGATTCATGTTGACGGAATAAGTAGAAAAGATCTGAAGAAAAAAGAAATCAACATAGTAAAGGTATACAAACAAGAATACGACAACAACGGAAAATGTAAGAAAAACCTTAGGTCAAGCAAAATAGTTCCACATAGTTATAAGAGGGATACAAGACAAACGTATCTAGTTTTGCTAACCATGTTCTAGAAAAAGATCATATTTTTGATGTTGATAATTATGAACTTCTACACTCGTGCGAAAAAAAAAAAAAATGAACTTCTTAGAAAACTTGGAAATTCAAAGAACTATCCTAGACACAAATATTGCATGATTTAATGAAAAATCTAATCTTAAAAACTCTGCTCTTGTAAAACCAATGAAAAATATGTTCTTAAATAATGTAGTTCTAATGTACATTTAAGTTATAGTAATATAAGGAATTATTTTTTAGCTATAAGTAGTTGAAAAACATAAATGTTACACCTGACACTAACCTTTACTGGGTTCCGCCTTAGATCTCAACTTCATATCCCTTACCTTGTTCCTTCCGTAATCCTTCTACCCACACAGCCCTAGTCTACACCCACCTTTTACTGTTAGTTTCTATAAAAGTTTGTAAAATAGTTCGCTTAGTACAGAATTAACTCTAACTAAGTTAACACGCACACTAAAGATGATATTATAAGTCGAAAAGCGTTTGTGAATTTTAATTTATAATTGTTGTGACAATATTGTTAGTTACTTTATACTTTCTACCAACCTCTCTAGTCATATTACTGAACCTTATATAAACGGTAATGGTGATGAGAGACTGTAGATTTCAAGTTTTAAATTGAATTTTTAAAAAATACTGCTCTAGATATATGCATTATTACGTACATACTCCTTAAACAAAGGAAGTCTGGGTTAGATTTCCGACTACAGCAAGGAACCCCACACCTTAATGTTCACGCAGCATCTTGGTACAAATCAGTAGCGACTTTGTGGCGAGAGCCAAGTATTCAGTTAAAGAGGTACTTAAGTTACGTCTATTCAGTTTTAAAATGAGTTGTTAAATGTTTATAGAAATACTTAAGTTACTTCTATTCAGTTGTAAAAGGTTTATAGAGGTACTTAAGTTACGTCTATTCAGTTGTAAAATGTTTATAGAGGTACATAAGTTATGTCTATTCAGTTGTAAAATGAGTGTAAAATGTTTATAGAGGTACATAAGTTACGTCTATTCAGTTGTAAAATGAGTGTAAAATGTTTATAGAGGTACATAAGTTACGTCTATTCAGTTGTAAAATGTTTATAGAGGTACATAAGTTACGTCTATTCAGTTGTAAAATGAGTATACAATTTTAATGTTTATAGAGGTACATAAGTTACGCCTATTCAGTTGTAAAATGAGTGTAAAATGTCCACTACATCTAATTGCAAGCCTAAGCGTTCTACGGGCTGTGAGGCCACTAATTTTTTATTAGAAACTACCAATTTAGGTACTTCTTTAGACTGTTACTCCCCTATGTTGTTTTAGAATATAAATGACTGGCTTAATAACTATTAAGACAAAGGGATGTTAAATCCAATGTACTTTATGACAAAGGAATATCACACTTCTGTTTTTATAAGGGGAGTAACAGTCTAAAGAAGATCACTCAGTGCACCTTCTTTAGATTGTTATTCCCATCTGGTTATTTTATAAGGGGAGTAAAAATCTAAACAATTGTCTTAATTTATATTTATGGTAAATCCAATTTTTTTAAGTTCTATTTGAAATGGTTGTGATGATTAAGGTCGATAAATGCTTAGCGGCGGTAATTAACTTTGTGATGTATTGTGATGTTACAGAAGTGCAGTTGGAAGAGCCGAGGATATGGTTTGGGAAGCCAAGGTATCAGGAAGGTGAATGGCTTCAGGTTAACTGTACCACGGGACCTGCACAGCCTCCTCCTCATGTCACCTGGCTTATCAACGACCAAAAGGTACTAAAACTCATATCTTCATTAAAGCAGGTAATTACCTGCTACTTGCTTCACAGCCACCATTCCTCGCGTTGTTTCATTTTAAAAATGACATTTGCGCTGTAGTTGTTGAGTTTGGAATGGTTATAGTCCAGTCAAATGGTGCACAAAAAGGGCTCGAAGTGGAAAGTTCTGGTGTAACTGTTTTTAGTGGTTTTTTTTTTATGTTTTTGCGGTGCTGAACACGAATCTGAAGTTGTCCAAAAAAATTTCCCCCGGCAAATATGAGGAATCATCAAAAAACCACTAAGAATAATATTTTTTAATGGTTTTCAGCTTATAACTTGCAAAGCAATCTATTCACGCAAAAAGTGGTCCAGTAGTAAAATAAAAAGGAAAAAATAACCTTCAATCTATGTCAATAACATTTTTTTGTACGTCGTATGGTTTTTCACGCAAATGGAAGTTGAAATGTCGGGAAAATTGGTAATTTTTGAAAAAAGACCAGTCATGCACCATGACTTAATGAGCGAATTTTCAAAGAAATCTGCGTATTATTGGCTTATGATGATATACGAAACTTTTGGTTTAGTATTTGGATGGATGAAAAAAAAAAAAAAAAATGGTACACAGGGTACAGGGGTACAAAAGTCAAAATAGTATATACCCTTCAAGATGCATTTCGTTGGTAAGCTCATTAAGAATACAGTAATTGTTCTTATGTACACTTCGTTGGCCAGAATTTCTGAAGTCCATTTAGGGGTCACTTTTTGACAATTTAGGGCCAAATATAGCATAAAAACGCGTTTTTTCCATTTTACCCCTCTTTTATATGAACATATGACTAAAGTTACATAATTTTAGGCCTCTACATTTCCAGTGTAGCGCTCTACCAACTGAGCTACGCAGCAGAATGATTTTCTCTGCCGTACCCGATGTAGAGGCCCGTGGTTCAAGTCCCGGCGCTGGAGTCTATTTTTCTCTGTCTGTCTCCCAGTGTTAATAATAATTATAATTTGATTTAAATTATAATCAGTGCTCTTAAAAGATAAAATTCTAGAAACTCTAATGCTAAATTTATTACGGATTAGTGGATTAGTATATCCACGTCTTGCTAATATAATGATAATGTGTTAGTTTGGGGCAATAAACCAGAAGCTTAAAGAGTTTATATAGTATAAAAAGTAATAATAAGAACTATTCTAGTTTTAAGCAATAAGACGCCCTGTGAAAACATTTTATAAAACACAGATTCCTCACTTTTCCAAGCATTCTCATAAAAGAAACTTATGTTAATTTATACTGCTTTTCAATAATTATTTTTAATAGACTTAATTAGTCATTAATTATTTATTTAATTTTAATTAATTAGTAAAAATAATATATATATATATATATATATATATATTATATTCCTGTTTTTAAATATTATTATAATTATTATTTATAAAATAAATATGTCCCATGATGTTTTTTTATTTTAGTTAAAATAGTTTCAATTTTACTACGTTTTTATTAGCTTGCTTTCTTGCTTGTTTGTTTGTTTGTCTAGTTCAAATCTTGCATTCGATTTTAAACTAACTTCCCGAGTAGCTAAACATTTGAAACTATAAGAATAGCTTAGAACACGATGACAATGTATTATTTTAATACTTTTAGCCATCTTTCAGTAGAATTTAATTAGTTTTTAGCAAATTTTGCTGTGTGGAAAGTTAGTTCGGAAAAAATCCGCAAGTTATTTTATTTGTTACATATCCCATAGTATTTACAATCTTAATTTTTGACGGGTTTCAAATTTGTGATTTTTTATTAAAAGGTAAACATTGAATGACAGCGAAAACTAAACAAAGAAATAAATTAAATGACGTGTGACACCCAGGTTAGTTTACACTTGTATCCTAGATATAGGTTTAATTTTTCTGTATCTGTACTTCTTTACTTGTACACACTTTTCTTCTCTTACTGTCCCTACACAGGGGCATATCAATGGCACGGTTTAGATTCGTTTGTTGTTGGTGACATACGATGTACAAAGACAAAGATTTGTCCTTTTAAAGGTTTAACGTCAGCTCTCTAGATGGTTGTCATTATTATGTGAAGATTCAACAGAAAATTTAAAAACGTAGTATATAAAAAGTTCTTTTTATCTTGTAAATATTTACATTATACTAACATCTCTTTTACGCAGTAACTAATGTTTCTTTCTCTAAATTCATAATTGTCCGTAGTTTGAAGTCATTGATTTTTATTGTATCATTCATTTTATAGCCTTCCCAAATCTGACAGAGGGTGTTCGACCCCGGGAACCCCACTTCCCTCTCTCCCTACACCACTCTGCTCATGCTCTTCCCTACATCCAATGAATTATTTCATTCCTTCTTCATCTGCCAAGAAATCAATGTTATCTTGATGTTCTATCTCATACTTAATCCAATTTGTCTCTTAACTCATCCTACTTCATCTTCTACGTATACTCCTTATTTATTCATTCATATACTCTCCTTATTTTTTATTCTAACTAATTGATTTGACAGGTTATAAGCCTGAAAGCTTAAGATCCTGAGCCCGAGAGTTTTTATAAATAATGAAATTTCTTCGAAAATTCACAAATAATAAACAATTTTTACTACGTTTTTATTAGCTTCCTTTCTTGTTTGTTTGTTTGCTTGTCCGGTACAAATCTGGCAATCGATTTCTAACTAAGCTCCCGAATAGCTAGACATTTGAAACTTTTAGCATGGCTCAGAACACGATGACAATGCATTATTTTAATACTTTTAGCCATCTTTCAGCAGAATTTAGTTGGTTTTCAGCAAATTTTGCTGTACGGAAAAAATCCGCAAGTTATTTTATTTGTTTTGCCATATCCCATATTTACGCAATCTTCATTTTGACGGGTCTCAAATTTTTGATAGATAAACATTGAATGGCAGCAAAACAGGAAATATCGATTATATTATTTATCGATTATATTATTTATTTTTTGGCGTTTGACCTGGGTACACCACACTAAACTTAAAAGACAAGACTGCAACAGACGCTACAAACTTTTACACAGACTTCTACACCATACATCTAAACTCAGCACACATAACAAATTACTCATTATAACACAAACACAATAATTAAGCCCATATGGTCATACGGTGTTGAACTCTGGGGTTGCACCAAGCGTTCCAACTCCTATCGTATCCAGTCCCTACAGTCCAAAATCCTAAGAAGAATAGTAAACGCTCCTTTCTATGTTTCTAACTTCACCCTTCACAACGACCTTAAAGTCCCCTTCGTCCATGACCTAGCCATAACCCGATATAAATCCTTCCATGACTCCATATCCCAACATTCCAATCCTTTAATTCACAATCTGTCATTACCATTCATTCCTGGAAATCCTCCTCGACGTCTAAAGAGGCAGTGGCCACGTGATCTATTGAACAATGCTTAACGTGTAAAGTCTAAATATATGTTGTATCAATTGTATTAATTCAAGCTAGTATCTGTGAGTACTGTTAATGGACAGTTCCTCACTTCAAGTCTCTCAAGTCATTGTAAAAACTTTCATCAAAATTGCTTATAACATGTAAAATTATGTAGTTGCAGTTATCTAATAAATAAAAAAAAAAAAATAAATAAAAAAAAAAAAAAAAAAAAAAAAAAAATATATATATATATATATATATATATATATATATATATATATATATATATATATATATATATATATATATATATATATATATATATATATATTATTTATATTATTTCAAATATATAGATGGCACGCTTTAGATTTGGTGTTGGGAAGATCCGTTGTACAAAGATTTGTCCTTTTATAGGTTTAAGCTCTCTAAATGGTTGTCATTTATGTGAAGTAAATAAATTCGGAACTATTTTTTTTTTTTTTTTCACTAACATTATATATTATATATTATATAACAATAACAATTGTATTATTAACATTACATACGATTCAACAGAAAATTTAAAAACGTAGTATATAAAAAGTTCTTTTTATCTTGAAATTATTTCCTCTACCATGGTACATTCTTTATGCAATTCGTTAGAAATTTTTTTTTTTAAAAAATGCTGTATAAGGAGTGATGTAGGTTTGTCATATAAATGAAGCGTGCGTATAGCGAGCTTCCAACATTCTGCGAAATATGCACCGCGTCTGTGTGTATGTCGGAAACGTGTGACAATAACTTAAGTAACAGTTGACCGATATAGGTAAAACTTAGTACACATGTTTATTTTATCAATGCCCAAGACAAGTTCGTTATACAACGTTATCCGCCCAAGCGTTCGTACACAATGCTCGCGCGAACATTTTAAATTAAAAATTTGAAGACGGAAAGAACTTCTAACTTTATCTATTTGATGAAACAATTATTTTTTACCAATAAAATTTTCAAACCAATAAAAATTACTAATACTATATTAAACGGACCTAAACATTTCTAATAGAGAAAACGTTTTAACCAATTTTTTACAACCCAATCAATTTTAATAAAACTTCACTTAAATCATCATAATGTACTATTGAAATATATGCATGTAAAATTTCAACTTCATACAAGCAGACATTTCTGTGTAATGAAGTAATATATATTTTATAATACTTTAAATGGAGATGGCCGGGGCGTGAGGGTTAAAGAACAGTCCTGTTCCCTAACTACACGGCTCTTTACTACAATCATCCTCTTTAACTATCAACTCATCATGATTAACTATTTTCTTAATATTCAATACATATTTACAGTTTACACCTCTTGATATTTACGTATAAAAGAGCCTCGCGATGCCTAGTTTATTTAATGTGGTAAGTTAATAAACTAACTCCTATAAAATTCTTAAGCGAAGCACAAAGATACCTAAGCGTCATACATTTTATAAAATGTTAAGTTACATGCATCACATTTTACAAATGTAGTTAAACAATGCAACACATTTTACAAATGTAGTTAAACAATGCAACACATTTTACAAATGTAGTTAAACAATGCAACACATTTTACAAATGTAGTTAAACAATGCAACACATTTTACAAATGTAGTTAAACAATGCAACACATTTTACAAATGTAGTTAAACAATGCAACACATTTTACAAATGTAGTTAAACAATGCAACACATTTTACAAATGTAGTTAAACAATGCAACACATTTTACAAATGTAGTTAAACAATGCAACACATTTTACAAATGTAGTTAAACAATGCAACACATTTTACAAATGTAGTTAAACAATGCAACACATTTTACAAATGTAGTTAAACAATGCAACACATTTTACAAATGTAGTTAAACAATGCAACACATTTTACAAATGTAGTTAAACAATGCAACACATTTTACAAATGTAGTTAAACAATGCAACACATTTTACAAGTGCAATTACACAATGCAACACATTTTACAAATGCAACACTTTTTAAAAATGCAGTTACACAATTCAACACATTTTACAAATGCAGTTACACAACGTACCACATGTTATGTATTTGCAATTGTCTCACCTGTATATATTTACAGTGTGTCCCAGCTGTATCTATTTACAGTGTGTCTCTGCTGTACATATATTTACAGTGAGTCCTAGCTGTACATATATTTACAGTGTGTCCCAGCTGTACATATATTTACAGTGTGTCAAAGCTGTACTTATATTTACAGTGTGTCCCGGCTGTATATATGTTTACAGTGTGTCCTAGCTGTACATATATTTACAGTGTGTCCCAGCTGTACATATATTTACAGTGTGTCCCAGCTGTACATATATTTACAGTGTGTCAAAGCTGTACTTATATTTACAGTGTGCCCCAGCTGATTATAGCTTGAACATCATGGGAGGCAGTGAGATCGCGCCATGTGCATTAGTTTAGTTTGTGTCGAAGAACTCGTTGAGTTTGAAACTGGTTAGTTGTATAATTTAAAGTAAGTATTATTGGTACATTTGAAGTAGCATCAGCAAAAGGTAGGGTATTAGATTTTAGCACGTTTACGTGACTTGATGCGTTCTTATAGGTAGACTCAAAGTAAATAGAAGACTGGGTCGCCATTATACTCAATATACTGAGTACGGCCCTACTATTATGCAGTCATAATAGTAGGTCATGTGTTTTTATAAGAGAGCAAACTGAATTCTCCAGTTGACTAGCCTAGAGTAAGCTTAGTGTTATATCTACCCCCGCTATTTACAACCTACTATTCTGTAGTCTACTGTGTGTTTCACCTCCCTCTTATCTAAAAAACAGTTTTACACTGGAAAAATTCTCCTCTGAAAATATTCTCCCTCCATTTCACGCTTTATCCTTCTCGACAAAAAAGGTTGAAATAACTTGGGAAAAAATCTCATGCTACTTCTATTTTGACCTACTTTTCTAACGTAATATATATATATATATATATATATATATATATATATATATATATATATATATATATATATATATATATATAACTTTTTATAACACGTGGATAATCTTCTTCAAGTACTAGTATTACTACTTAGAAAACATTAAGTTTTATAACTTGAATTGAACCCTTGTAAAGGTGTGCTCATAGCTAGCGGATCTCCGCACGTATGCAGCTATACTCGTATAGTTAACAATATATATTCATGGAGCCGTGGAGAGGTATTCGCGGTTTCCCCAATGCCGGCGTCAGGTTATAAACTAAACAGTACTGTTCAGAAGGGATAAGGTCTGCTGTTTGTCGTTTTTTGTTCGCTGTTGTTCATAGTTATTCCTTTATTATATTCCGTGCATCAATAGTTATTTACTCACCAAGGCAGTAAAGTAAGTGAATGTACCCTGAGCGATGAAGTTGGCTACTGATGCGAAGCTGAGGGAACCGTACTGCTAAATCCTGAGGTGGAGCCTCAAAAAGATTTAAACACAAATCTAACGATATAAACCGTTTTCCTAGTTCCTGAGAAAATAGCTTTAAACGCGGACGGAGAGGGGCAGGGTTCGACTCCCCGCCGAGGAAAAGTTATTTTTAAAATAATACATTTTGATAAAATGTTTAATAATAATTGAGATGAGTGAAGCGAAGCTCTTATACCACACTTTGCATTTTTTTGGACGCATACTCCTCCTGAACGGCTGAACCGATCCGCACAAAATTCGGTACGGTCATAGTGGCCAACCATAGGAAGGTATAAATCTGAAATGGTCCAAATTGGTATACAGGGGTACGGGGTACGGGGTACAAAAGTTTCCTCCTGAACACCTGAACCGATTCGCACAAAATTCGGTACGGTCATAGTGACCAACCACAGGAAGGTATAAATCTGAAATGGTCCAAATTGGTACACAGGGGTACGGGGTATAAAAGATTCCTCCTGAACAGCTAAACCGATCCGCACAAAATTCGGTACAATCATAGTGACCAACCACAGGAAGGTATAAATCTGAAATGGTCTAAATTGGTACACAGGGGTACGGGGTACGGAGTACAAAAGTTTCCTCCTGAACACCTAAACCGATCCGCACAAAATTCGGTTAATATGCACGCTCAGCCAATATTGCAAGCAGACAACTGCATACATGTACTTACGAAAAGTAATAAATGGAAAATACTGGATTAAGTAATTATAAACTTGTATAAGAGAAAGTTTGTCTGTATTGACTCGGCTCGAATTTTTACTTTGACCCTACCCTCTTAGGGGTCAAATATCAAAAAATCCCATCTTCCACAAAGGGAGGCAATACAAAAACGGCATACACACCGTCTAAAGTACAATTGAAACAGACGTGGAAAATTTCAACCTGATACAAGCAGAAGTTTTGGTGTAGGGAAGTGATATATTTTATATTTTTAAATTAGTAGGCCGGGTAGGTAGAGAACAGTCCTATTTCCTACCTACTACAACCATACTGTTTAACTATAAACTCATCATGATAAACTTTTTTCTCAATATTTAATACACGTTCATTGAAAGACGCTTGCTTCAATGATAAATGATAAAAATTTCAAGATAAAAAGAACTTTTTATATACTACGTTTTTAAATTTTCTGTTGAATAGTATGTAATGTTGATAATATAATTGTTATAGTTATATAATATATAATGTTAGTGAAAAAAAAAAGTTCCGAATTTATTTACTTCACATAAATGACAACCATCCAGAGAGATGATCTTAAACCTATAAAAAAATAAATCTTTGTACAACGGATCTCCCTAACACCAAATCTAAAGCATGCCATCGATATATTTGAAATAATATAATCGATATTTCCTGTTTTGCTGTCATTCAATGTTTATCTATCACAAATTTGAGACCCGTCAAAATGAAGATTGGGTAAATATTGGATATGGCAAAACAAATAAAATAACTTGCGGATTTTTTCCGAACTAACTTTCCGCACAGCAAAATTTGCTGAAAACTAATTAAATTCTGCTGAAAGATGGCTAAAAGTATTAAAATAATGCATTGTCATCGTGTGCTGAGCTATGCTAAAAGTTTCAAATGTCTAGCTATTCGGGAAGTTAGTTAGAAATCGATTGCCAGATTTGCACCGGACAAACAAACAAACAAACAAACAAACAAACAAACAAGAATGCAAGCTAATAAAAACGTAGTAAAATATTTATTTTCTTTTAATTTTGCCTTAACTCCGCTAAGTACCTACAAATAGTTAGTTACTCTTAATTTTCTCTTTTCTAACTCCGCCATGTACAAGTAGTTAGCATCGTATACTTAGCAGTGTGATTTTATAATTTATATTTAATGAAAAGCGTAAGCAACTTCGTTCTAAACGGGTTTCCCGTGATACCACACGTTATTTAATTTTTTTTTTTTTTTTTTTTGTGTTAAAAGGAATATTTTGATGTTTTCAATGTTATTGTGAATATAGATGTTAATATTGACATTTTCATGTCTTGGTTATGGAACATGAACTCAAAAAGCGTTAAACGGAGGTGTGCAATCAAACCAGCCCGCTCTAAGTAGGGGGGCCTACCTGGAGGTCGGATTCCAGGAGGCGCTCGCGCGCCCCAGCAGCGTCCCCGGCCCCCCCCCCCCCCCCCCCCCCAACTACAACTTCTGGTATGCTCCGATTTGCACCGGACAAACGCCGCAACCCTTAGAATTTTATTACTAATTAACTTACATACATAAAATTTATTTTTTAATTTATTATTTTTGTTATACTATAATTTTTTGCATTTATTATAAAAATATGGGTGAAGAAGCTAAAAGATTACTTCTTAATAAACTAGAAATGAAGAAAATTGCTTTCTTTCTTCGTGCACAACATATGGTCGATTTAATTCCTAATTTACAAACGCAAGAATCTGCACGCTTTTTGGCATTTTCATGTCTTTACTTTGGCACATCAACTCGAAAAGCATTATCAAATAATCAGGTCAAGTGTGTGCTGGTCAGCACACAGCAAGGGTCCGTAGGCCACACTATATAGTGTTTATCTGTAAAGTGTATAACAGTGTTTTTTTAAAAATTCTAAAAAGCTTACTTTGAACTATTCTAAGGGTCCGATATTCTCAAAACACACTCTGATAAAGTATATTTTGCCACTGAACCGGACTACAACCATATAAATACATCGAAAAGACCATAATTATAAAAAACGTATTTTGTCAATAAAAAATAAAATAATATTTTTTTCGAAATTTCCAAAAAGTGGGATCTTTACTTTTGGTCGAAGAATGTTCAGGAATTTTTTCAGATTTTTTGCACTTTACATAAGCGAGATAGAGGGGTGGGAACACGTTTCACACCCACTTCAAACTTGCCTACGGTCGCCCTATCAAAGTTATATCCAAAGAATTATATATTTTTGTAATCAGCTCAACGTACCCTTTCATATGATACCCCTCACGGTGTCGAAAGTTTTTTTACCCTACTTTTTATAATTTTTTTTTTTGAAGTCGCTATATTTTTAAAATATGTGGGTAGGTACAAGACACATACATGCCAAATTTCAAAGTGTTTGGACGAAAGGTGTAGTCGTGAGAGCAGGCGACCGGACGGACGGGCAGACACACGCAGGAAAATATAAGGGTCCTTGGTTTTGCCTACGGACCCTAAAAACGACAGCAAAAAGCGTTACCTACATGAAAATGTCTCACTGTCTTGCAGACTCGTATGCAAGAAGTTTTTTTTATTATATAATCAGTTCTTATTAGACTCCACACAATCACATACCTCGAGTCGTGGCCTAGCTCCCTAACTGAATGTAAAATTAATTTATAAGGATACTTATCGGGTGTCCTCAGGTATAAGGTCGGCGAAAGGATCTTGAAGTTGGTGGAAGTGGAATGGGAGTGGGGTGACCAAATGTGACCTTTCACCTTTGAGTTATCGATGCAACTACGGGTTAATGAAATGACATATCAATCCTGCCTTCTCTCGTCCTAAGGGATCGATATACCAATGGCGATAAAAATCGAGAGCATTACGTATTCTCGAAATTACGTATTTCTAAACGAATTAAAATACTCTCCCGAAGGCGCAACAGTGGGGGATACAGTAGTTTACTACTCTAAAACTGGAAAAGGAATGTAGAACTAAGTTAATAAGTATACTTAAAAATTTCTTACTGGGATATGAAAGGGTGGCGGTTTGGACCTGTTTCGATTCCTAGAAGGACCACACTTATTTTTAGGTCTTATAAATAAACTTTTGTGCACATGTAGAAGAGAAACCAATGGAGCACAAGGTTTAAATTAATATTCGGCCAACAATGGGTTGATAATGACGTACCTTGTAAAGTACATTAAAAAATCGGATGAAAAGTGTTTAAGATATTATATTTTGTTCGAAAAAATGTTGAACGGCAGGCATGAGACCAAAAATGTTTTCTGGTGAGTGAAAATGATTATTTTTGTCTAAATATTTCTCCTGAAACAAAAAAAATTCTTAGAATTCAAAAACATAAAAAAATGTTGTTTTTAAGAATGATGACAATACTTCTCTTACCTTGGGTAAGCCCAAACACAAAATGGTTGTTTTCATAATCCACATAAAAAATGGAAATTACAAAGAAGTAAAAACGTAAAACTTTGAATTAATTTATTTTTTACTTTTTTCACGATTTCTTTTTATCTGTTTAAAACTTTATTTTTATCCGAGCTTACGTCTCTTCCTTTCGCTTTTGATATTTCAAAAAGACATCCAATTATTATTATTATTTTTTATTATGTACCACGGTCGGTTTTGGCGTCGAAAAGAGAATAAGAAAAGGGAAGAAGAGGTGGAAGGGGGGGGGGGGGGGGGATTTTTGAAATTCAAATGAAGTTGATATCAGGGGGAAATTGCGTTGTGGAGAGAGATTTAATCTGGTTGAGGGGGTCTTGTCGGTACCACAGCGACATTGTCACAGGAAGGGGATGTAAAATCTCGGTCTCTATCTCCCCCCCCCCCCCCCCCTCCTTGTATAAAAACACAATTTAATTCAATTCTAATAAGAAGGGATTTGCTTGGTTTGGTTTTGAAAGACAAGATATTGAGAGAGATTCTGTATCCTTACAGAATACAACAGTGCATTTTCTTTATTCATATAATATACTTCTCTTCTTTTATTACATATTAAACTTTAATTTTATATTTCGCTAACATATATATTATAATTATCTTACAAAGAGTATTATCTTGTCATTTATTTTAGCCATCGTTTCGCTATTTTTCATTGCATTAAACTTACCTATTCTGTAACGCTGGGGTATCGGTATTCAGCAAGCAAGCATAGTACTAGGTACCATTTCTTTTTGTATACGTATTTCTTTCTTTCCGTTTCCTTTAGCCCACACGCTCATTTTATTCCCGTCCTGTTTTCCGCGGGCCCAACCACCCATAATTTCTTAATTTAAAAGAAACTGGCTTCCAACGTCAAGATGGCCATGTCAGTGCAGGAGAGATGAAGCAACCAGGAGTCAATGAATGAATCTGTATTGAGTTCTAGTTTCAATTGATTCCGTCTCTTCAATGATGATGGTGTTGATGATGACCTGCTATCACAGCTATCTTAAAAAAGTAGTGATTAGTATCTTAGCTCCGGTTTATTGGAGATGGACTAACAGATACTCTATAAATTTGAAACCAAAAATTTAGAGGTTGAAACTAGAAAATTAACTGAGGGTAAGTTCTCCCATAATTGAGAGACAGGAAAGAGAAATAAAATATCATATAATATATTTAGATAGAGCTTAGAGGTTGCACAAAGATAAAAGTATAAAAGATATTATATGAAATAGATGAGAACTTACCAAGATGTAGTGGAGACGATGTGACTGTGCCGGCGACAGAAATCGAACTCGACTCTCCGAGGGAGTACTCGAGAGTAGAGCGGGGGTCCGGATAAAGCCGGTGTTTACTCCTCGGGCCGCCGCGAATCGAGCGCTAGTGTACGTCCCGCGTTAGACCCGTAGGTAAGTCTCATTAGGACGTAATAATTAACTAAATATATATATATATATATATATATATATATATATATATATATATATATATATATATATATATATATATATATATATATATATATATATATATATATATATATATATATATATATATATATATATATATAGAATAGAAATAATTAATGGGAAAAAATATTGGGTAAAATAAGTACAACCTCGGAAATAATTAAATATAAAAGATAAACTCAACTAGGGAGAAAAAGGAACAAGACCCAACAAGTAGTATTTTACTCCTTTACCTTAACCGTTGCCAATTGATGAGAAGGAGTTCTATTGTTTTCTGGGAGCTGAGGAAAATCTATTTTTATTTTCTTACAGAATACCAGGCTTAGGAATCTCTAGAGAACAATAATTTGGCTCACCTAAAGTTCCAGGCTTTACATATACTTAATTATTTACTTAATGATACCTTAAGATTGTTATAATACTCACCAAACATGCTTTATCGGCATCCACAGCCTGTGAGTAAACTTTTCAAACAAAGACTATAGTCACGGGGGCTTGGCTGTGGTTTCGCTAGATTATAAGTAGGGATTGACGGAATCTCGTTAGTTAATAATTCATGCGTGTCACTAATTAGGTGACGAGGCATCTGTGTTAGAAATTAATTATATCTGATTTATTTGGTTGTATATTATAACAGTGTAAGTTTAGACATTTTTCAACCTAGCTTTCGTAAGTACTTACATGCTAAAGGAGTGGTCCCATTTCCTCCTTCTCTCTGAACGTGGGAGTTAATAGGGGGGTTTATTTTATCAGGGCAGTCTTTAGCACTGTGATTAGATCTAGGGGGGGGGGGGGGGGAGTTGAATGTTTGTCAGTTCTGTTTCGTTTAGTCTCATACAAACCAAGATCGACCTCTCTATACCCTTTTTCGTAGCCGGCTCCGTCAGGACCTCATTGGACCCTCCCATCAGTCCGCGTCTTAGTCAGATGATACTTCCACGCATCAGGGCCCCACGGATTCTCCTCGTTGGGCGAGCTATTAGACTCAATGATGTAGACATCTTGGGTTGAACATCAGGGAGACGGTGCAGGGGTGTCGAGAGGTTTTGAGGCCGAGTAGGAACTGGAGGACGAGGTCGAGGAACTGTATCCTGATAACTCTTCTCTAAGCATCTCCCTTACCATGACTATAAGATACGTGCTCGGTGGACCCCGATTCACTTCGTTTTCAGATTCTTTGGAGCATTTTCTGCTTACTGAATGCTTTCAATTTCTTTAGGACCGGTTGTGCTTATGGAAGGATCGAAAGGTCCATAATCTGGGGCTTCGGCTTGCATAATTTTCCCCGTATCGATGATCTCTATAATATTATTCAGATCCTCCAAGAACTGATCTCCTAGGTGCAGCTTGGTGACCATTGCTTGTTCTTTTTATTCGGTTTACCCTCCTTAGATTGTCCTTTAAGTCTTATATCCCTTTCTCGTCTAAGCGTCTTCCTCTTCTTTTCGTAGTCCTTTCTTCCTCATGAGGTTTTTTTTTACTTTTTCGCAGGCTCTTAATCTTCTCTTCAAGTTCCAGTTCCGAAAAGGGAATTGCTCCCGGGATGTTCTTTTCTATCGTTTTACACCATCTTCAAAAGTACTCATCTGATATACAGCACTCCCCTCCCCCCCCCCCCCCCCCCCTCGTCTAACCTACTAACGATATTCATCCGTATTCAATCGTTTGAGCTTACGGAAGGTACAGAAGTACAACCTTGAAAGATTGCTGACTCGGAATGATGACACTTCCACCAACTGGGCTTGACGTCAATCGTGACCTGGATTTCCTCATTCAGAGTCCGAAATTAAACACGTCCTTTGCGTCTTGTTGCACCGTTATCCTGTAAATAACGGCGTATCAAGAAATCTGCTGTTATACTATGATATCACTACTTCTTCCAGACGGATAAGAGTGGCGAAAGAGCTACTCTGCCAGCTGCTGCTGTAGGGCCCAACACCATTCCAGGACTTAAGCCTCATTTTCTTATAGATTAGGATTAGCAATACTATCTCACAATCATACAAGTTTGCCTGGCTACAGTAATCACATCATTTCCAACTTTCCCCGTCTGACTTTCCTAGAGTCAGGGTTAGGGTAAATTAACTTATTAACACAAACAGTAAATACAATTATAAAGAAAAGGATTAAAATTAGCATAACTAGGATTTTTCAGGATTTTCTTTTTCTCTAATTTTTAAGGTTTTTTTTGTAACGTTATTTTTACGGTTAGTAAAATTACGGAGTTATTTTAACTACATTTTAGGGAAAAACTGGAGTTTTGTGTTTAATTGGATTAAATGGAAATGGTTAAAGTGAGAAGTGTTGGTTATTACGATAATAAAGATTTAGTGCTTTGTATTATTTTTCCCTCTCTGCCAGAAAGTCAGAATTATCTTTTGATTACGCTTTAATTTCATTTCTCCCATTTCAGTTTTGTTTTTCAAACAACTAAGTGTTAAATTGGTCTCATTTCTTTCATAATGTTACTAAATATAATGGGGCCACTTAATTTAAATTTAGTTTCTCTATAATTTAACAATATTTCTCTAATCTCTTATCACGAGAAATTGTGTGCTCAATATTATTCTCTCGCCCAGTGTTTTCAATTTGTTAGTTGTTTCGAGTCTATAGTTTAGGCACCTCACCTCAGCAATTTTGTTTTAATATATACCGTGAAATCTTACATGTAATGCGCACTCCCGTATAATACGCAGGCTGATATTTTAGAAAAATTAAAAATTCGCATATAATAAGCACCCCAAATTCGGTGATATATTTTGTGGTTGTGCGCAATGTACAAAAGATTCCCTTTTGCTTCCGAGTTTACCGAAGTTATTGGAAGCAATGAAATCGTTCTGCATAACGAACAAATTTTATATCTCCGATTGCAAAAAAAAATCCAAGAAAAAATTCCAAAAGATTCCCTTTTGCTTCCGAGTTTACCGAAGTTAATGGAAGCAATGAAATTGTTCTGCATGACGAACAAATTTTATATCTCCGATTGCAAAAAATCCAAGACAAAATTCCGTTACGGTCATCAGGGAACATTTTTGGTTACGTGTCAGACTTTCGGCGTTTCTGTCGCTCAATTTTTGTGAACCAACATATCTTAAAAACTACTTGTCCGATTTTAATTATATTTGGATGCAAGGGACTCCATGACCAGGCAGAAGAACCCCTTGGTCTGCGGGAGTTCTTTTAGTAGTAAATTTATTTATTTGGTTGTTACGGCAGTAACATAGACTGAATAGATGTAATTAGAAAATGAGCAGTTCCACAATCCTGGAATGGGACGAGAAATATAAGGCCTTGGTACAGTTAAGTATTAACATTTTAACCGAATTTCAACGAAATCAGTTTAGTTTCAGTAATCAGACAGATTTCTTCTTATCCGCGCGTCTGCACAGACAGACAAACGACAGACAGACTACTCAAGGGATCTTAAATCGTTTAAATCTATCAAAATTTTAAAATACATTTATCTACGATTGATACGAAATATAAACATTATATCTTTGTTTAGATGCGTAGAAAGTGATTATTTACGTACTTGAATTCATTGCGCATGCGCGTCTTATAGTTCTGAATAATTCCTCTTCTTTACCACACTAGTGCGGTAAATAAGAGGAATTCTTTAGCTTTACGCACGATTAGTTTGTTTACATTTAACAAAACTAATTTGGTGTTCTTTTATTAAAGTAACTGTTTATATCGAGTTTTTAGTGAAAAACAACGAGTGAATCAAGTGACTTTGACGAAAATGTGGAGAATAATAATCCTCCAGAAATAATTAATTCGGCAAAAAATACAACTTATGAATTAATGCCATCTTTATCAAGAGAGAGATACGAACTTACATACAGCAAGTTTATTTGTTTCTGTATTTATTATTTAAATCTAACAATCGTAGATAAAGTACGGTACGCAACTCGTGCGAAAACGGCATTGCTCGTGTGGTTTTACCACCCTCGCTATCGCTCGGGTGCAAACTCCACACTCGCATGCTAAATGCTACTTTCCACACTCGACGCGTAATGTACTATTTTCGCGTCATAAAACACTTTCTCTCCATACATAAATTTACTGTGTGAATGAGAAAGTAGGATTGATATTTACTACTTATATGCTACAGAAAATAACAAAAGAAGAAAGTAATACGGTAGAAAATGCATCAAGCTTCATTTATGATAATTAAAGCATTAAGCGTGGAGCCCTAATTAGGTAATCAAAATGTCATTAGAGAGTTCATTGCTTGTGTTGTGACAGTGAAACCAAATCTAATGATTCAACAGTGAATTATTAGTGTAAAAATATGTGAGGAACGGAGGAAGGTGATATTGATAGTCACATTAAATTAGTTGGGGCTGTTTACCCTCCCCCCCCCCCCCTCGGAAGAGAACATGCATAAATTTTACAGTGGGCCCCCTTGAATCCCTTTGTTTTTACGCCCGGGTAGAATCAACATGGCTTCCTCTAATACCCTAATTTATAGCCCAGTGAAACGAGACCCCCCCCCCCCCCAGCCTAGTTTGCGGAGTTTAGTTTCACCTTGCCCACTCCTGGAGGGGGCTGGTTTCGTCCTATACCCTCCCGAGGGGGATAAAGCAAACCTTAAAATTACTTGGCAACAAATTTGCCGGTTCCTTGTTCTCTTTTCTCCGTTGGTTGAATGTGTTTGGGTAAATGTTTAATTAATTTTGTGAGGGTTCGATAACTGAAACATTTTTAACCGAGCAAACTATTTGAACAAGAGAAAAACAAACTGTGGCCTTAATGTTCACTTTATCACTTCGTTTATTTAAAATTAAACACTTAATGTCAAATACATTTTTTTTATGTAAACCCAAAAACTTTCCATAAATTATTTTTATAATCCTTTCCTACCTCTTTTAATACCGGTTAAAGCTCTTAATTGGTCTCATGTGATCCTTTATTTGGTCTTCATAGTCATTAATTACATCATTAAAGTCCTTCATTGGTTCTTTTTAAATTCTTCATTTGGTCTTTATGGTCCTTAATTAGGTAACGACGATTGGTCATTAATTGAGACCTGTGATTACCTACTTGTTAAACTAAAAACTAAACTTTCTATTTAGCTCCAAATTTGGAGGTCTTACCCTCAAAAACTCTAAATAAAAATTGTAAAAATTCTCAAAAGCAGTTCAAATGATTTTGATTAAAATATTTTCTAGTATTTCAAATACGAATCTAAACATAAAAGTAGTTTTTCCGGGGAAAAATTTATTTTCTGAGTTATTGATAAAATGTAATTTAATTAAGCGGAAAATAGAAAATGAAATGAAAACTATTACCATTTTAAATACTTTTGAAATATGTTGAAATTTGTGGAATTTAAATTCGATATCACAATGTATATGAGAAATTTTGGTTCGAGTTTGTCAGTGAAATTTTTCTCATATAGTACGACCACTGGACAAGGACTAAGGACAGATAGAAGACACTTCTTGAAATTCTTAACTTTATTGAAGCGAGCTTCTTACATTCAACAAACTATGCATCTTGTCTGTCTGTCTGTCTGTCAGTAACGTTTACGCGTGTGACGATAACTTGAGTAAAAGTTGACCGATTTATTTGAAATTTGGTATACATGATCCTCTTACTAATACTCAGGCTAAGTTCGTTGGTCAGCGTGATCCGTCCAAGAGTTCGCGCGCAACATTCGCGTAAAGGAGCGGTACAAAAATTAAATTGGAATTTCAGGATGGGAAAAGATTCTATCATCATCTATTCGATGAGACGAACATTTTTTTCAAATAACATTTTTTAGTAAAACCAACAGCGACACCACTATGAATTAAAAAAGATCGCTAAAAGTATTAAAGCGAACCTAAACGTTTAACATAGAGAAAACAACCTTTTTACCGATATTTTACGTTCTAACTTAACGATTTTTATAAAACTTCATATACACTATCTAATGCAGAATTGAAACAGGCATGCAAAATTTTAATTTAATACATGCAGTAGTTTTTTGTAGCAAAGATACATTTTATAATAATTGAAAAGGAGATGTGTGGTTAGAGGAAAAGTAAGAATGCGGGGTGGTTCACTTACTGCAAGCCGCTGGACTACTACTTTACCCATTATCTATCAAGTCATCATGATTCATGATTATCTATTTTTTCAATAATCAATACATATTTATTACTATACGCTCGCTTCAATGATAGAACCACGTGATGCCTAGTTCTCTAAATGTGATCAAAGTAAGACTTATAGTCTGTTTCAACGCTAACACTTCCTCTTACATATTCTTAGATGCCTAACTAGTATTAAAGATGATTGTTTATATGAAGATGTTTCAAACAAACAACTAGGTTCTTAGGCAAGGGAGCTTCTCCTTGACATACATAAAACCAAAAAAAGTGATCACGTATTACAGCAGTCGGGAAAAAGTTTACTCCCATTTTCTCAGCTAATAGGATGAACTAATAAAATAAAATATAATCAATTTAAAGAGCATTAGTGTGAGATTCAAGCGCCTCAATTAGAAATATAATCGGTCAACAATTATAGAAACTACGGCCATTCAAAGTCAAAAATAGAAAAAAATAAAAACAAAAAAATGTCAAAATAAACACTATTTAGGGTACAACCGATAGAGGTACGACAAAAAGTCATAGAACCGAAGTTGTAGATCTTTTAAATTCAGTTACCGCTGGTGCTATCTGTTTTCTAATACGACTTACCGTTTAGCCGCAACAAGCCCCAAAACAGCTTATAAATCAAGTCGGCCATTTTTATTTTTTTAGGGAGGGTAGGAGTGGGAAAAGTAAACTTTTTATACTAATTTTGGTTCACAATATGGACATTGCGCGTCGAATGGCGCAAACCTCAAGTTTCTAGCTCTTCTGGAAGTGGGTAAACATTAATGTCAGTGAGTGAGTGAGTGAGTGAGTTAGCCATGGGGCTTTATAGTATATAGAAATCAAATTTTCTTAAAATGTTTATTTTATAATTATTGTAGACATGTGTTGACCTGAAAAGTATTTTTATTTTTTTTTTTTCCTTTTGTGCCTTGTTCAACTTACATGGTATTGGATCATTAAATAGATAAAATATATGTGGTCTATAATGAAACTAGGGTGTGCAGTTCAGTGTACGGTACTTACTGACTCTAGTTCCCTGAGTGTGTCTTAACCCTGTCAGATGCACTGATCTTCAATTTTCTTACTGTGGTTAGTTCAATAAAGCCATCTACTTTATTACTAATAAAAACCAGTTACTTATTGTTTCTATTACATAAAACTGAACAAGTGAGAATCGTCTTACTTTCGTTCTGCATTTCTCATTTTCAAACTCATTTATTTTAAAACAAGGAGAAAGACTGATAAAAGAATAAAAATAACACCTTGGCACCAAGAATCGTACATGGATTTATCCCATTACAACGCAATTTGTCGACTGCTTAAATAATAATATGACCATTTTCCAAATACATATATAATTTATTTTTATTAATTAAAAAATATCCTCCTAAAAAAAGAATGCTCAAAACCAGAAAACGTCTACTAGCTGGTGATATAACGACTCACAATATATTTACCAATAATAATAAGTATAAGGGGAATCCTCATAAGGGTAAATAATTTCAAAACAGTTACTTTAGTGGCGACGTTTCGACCTATCTGGTCATTATCAAGCCTTTGAAGCTATGGAGCTATACTCATAGAGGTAAGTCTTACTAATTTTAATATTTTAATATTTTTTCAGAACATATTGTTCCGTTGTCATACACAGGGGGGGGGGGGGGGGGCACTTTTTGAACACTTATAGCTTAGCTTCTGTAGTAGATAGAGATATGGGGATTTCGGGGTCTGAAAACTACATTCTTCTACTTTAAATTTCATATCTATAACTTTATAAACGATTTGGTGAAAGCCACGCAATGACGGTTTGAAATAGGGTCTTAAAAAAAGTCGTTGTCCGGGTAGTGATCTTGTCTGGTATTATATTTTTGATAGAATAAATTACTTTTATGGTGGGAGGGGGGGAGGCACTTTGTAAGTAAGTGGGAGGAGTCTCTTAGTGTTATTTCAAACATTGAAGATGGGTTAAGCACAATTTTGCCTGAAATTAATGATCAAATGCTAAATTACACGTTTATGCAAGATGTTACCCCGTCCCATCGCTCCTTGCAAACAATTCAATACTTGCAAAAGAATTGCTCAGACTTCAGGCAACATTGTGCTTAACACATCTTCAATGTTTGTTATAGCACTGAGGGGCTCCTCCCATTTAACTACTTTGCTGATAAACTGAACCTTCCTGCTTAATGAATAGTGTAGCCGAATCATGTATGTTTTAAAAGACGTATCAATTTACCACTAGTAGTAGTAGTCTAGTACTTCCTACTAGAACGGGTAGGACGAACCACTTGTTCGAACCTTGCAATTAGGCCATCACTTAGGGCCCTTTTACGCCCCGCGGTAGAGAGTTCCAGCCACTTCACACATCATACCTCTGTACATAGTACCGCCGAAGCGAGTATGATGTGATAAATAGTGAGCCATATAAATCAGAGCGCCACGGCGAGGAATCGAACCCCGTCTCGTTCCACTCATGATTCAGTGATGGCCGAGCAGACGTGGTTTAACCCACACGGCCACGCTGGCTCCCCTAATTTACCACTAACTCCGATCTATGGATACTGAACTTGATAGAAAATAATTTATAGTAACTCGGGGCTTGTTTAGGAAAGTTAAAAATTGGTATATCGGTGGGTAGTTCTGTAGCTTACTTCCTAATTTAGTCAACCGGACACATTGATCAATTATAATTGCGCTGTAACACAAGATTTGTTGCACATTCAGTATTTCAATTGCTTTTCAACGTTCCAAAAAAGATAAACTTTTTTTTAAATTAAATAATTGCTCCATAATATGCCAAATCATATTTTTGAAAAGTTTAGTTGCCGAAGATATGCTTTTCTTAATTCAATGTCCCTATTTAGAAATACTTCAGAAAATGATGCTGACTTTCATAGCTTAAATTACCATAAATTTACCATCTTATTTAGATATGTAGCGTTCCAAGATTCGACGGAGATGGAGGGAAACATTATGTGTTAAAAAGAATGTCTTTGTTAAGAATGAAATTATAGTTATAAAATTAGTTTTGAAAACTTCAATTTGTCAATTGTTAATACTGGTAAAATAGATTAAATAAATATTCGAAAATGTTAGTCTGTGCAACTTAGTTTGTGACTTCGTCTTTGGCATGAGTATCCAACATTTTAGAGAGGGAGGGGGTTCTTTAGGAGAGGGGCATTTTCAATCAAATTATTTATATTTTATCGAGCTGAATCGAATAAGGTAATTTATTGGTCCATTGAATTATTCAAGGAAGGTTTTATAAAAGTTGCTTGAATTTCGTGTCTATAAAAGAAATTACCCAGAAAATAGATCTATTTAAAATTAGTTGCATTTTATATATTTTACTTTAATAATGAAATACGATCAATTTTGTGTATTATTGTTATTATTTTGGGTCATTGAAAGGATGATGGAAGAGATTTAGAAAGCTGCCACTCGGAAAATATATTAGAGAAACGGACGGGAATCAGGATTTCAATCTAACAAATCGGAACTAGTTCACTTTAGGGGAAGGATCGTTTCGACAAAGTGGTTTTTGCAAAATTGATTTGGAACTCGGAACATTTCGGAACTGTTTGCTTTCAATTAGCGACTTGCTAAAAGTTCAAACACGGCTTTCACTTCGTTCACTTCAATTTCCCTCGGAAATGAAACAGTTTTAGAGCCAACCAACCGTCTTGAGCAGATGTAGTGATGCTTGGTTAAATTCCGAGTTTACCATGGTAAAGTGCTATGGGAGTTGCGATATATCTGCTACTTGAAGGCCGAGTTCAATCAAATTTTCCATCTGCTCTGGATGTTGGATTGGAAAATCTCCATACCTGTAATCCAACACTTTTCTGGAACAATAGAATGCATTGGTCCAGAAAATCTTTTTGTAAAAAGATGTCTTGCTTCCAAGCTTACCGAAGGTAACGGAAGTATAGTGATCGCTCTAAAGAACGCATAATTTTAATAGACAGACGGATTTTTAATTCTTGGACAGAATTCTGTAATAGATAATATCAGGGAACAATTTCAGTCTCATGTCTGTCGGTTTGTCGTTCAAGTTGGTCCCATATTTATTTTCAACCATCTGCGCTCATTATTTTCTCCTCCACATGCGCAAAAACTTTCTTTTATTAGCACCAACATTGAAATTACATGTCCGATTTTTTAGGAATTTGGATGGTTTATCAAATGAAGCCCAGAGATGGTCCTACCTTAATTTCAACCGCCACGCACTTTAAATATTTCAAAATTGATACTTTTATTCATGTAAAGGAAGAAAACAATTTTGGACAGATTTAAAAATAAAAGGAGGGAAAATGTAATTAATTAGACTTATAATAATGAGTAGCGCAAGTAAAGTATGCGATAAAACGAGAGAGAGCAATGTGCCACACTAATTGAAAGAATAAATATTGATTAAGAATAACTCGGCCGATAAGAATTCGGAAGTCGGTTGAAATTGTCGTACCTAATACCGCAACTTTATTTTCAGTTATTTTTACAAATTTATATGTTCGTTAAATCAACTGATTTTGAATCAACTGATTTAACCAGCAAAATCAGCTGATTTTGCTGGTTGATGCACTAATTCATATAAGAACTAATGCTCTCAACAGTTGAAGATAACCCAACAAAACTTTAGGACACTCGACAGTCAACAATTATTTTATAAACTATAATGATTTTTATTTTTTATAACCCCTTAGGAAATTTTACTTATGAAAGATAAATAAAAATATCTTCAATAATTGATAATAAAATTGTTGCAACTTGTACTAAACTTTCTCATAAATATAATTTGTTGGTTCAGTGTTTCTATTTGTCAGTTGCTGTTTTGAGTTTTCACGGTTAATTGTGCAAAATTATGCATAATTATAAACTGGTTCAACTTTAAGGCGATTATTCAAGGATCTAACATATTGTTTACTAACACAAACAATTCGCAATTTGTAAAATGTTGCCACTAATTAATTTGGTACTATCTGTCAATACGAATAAGTGTAATAATAGATACTTTTTATACTTTTACTTAGGAAAAACTAGAAAGAAAAGATAATTGATTTATAACTTGTTAATCTTAGAGATTTGTATGTATCATAATATAACGCCAGTGCTTAATTGATCATTAAATTTTATCAGAAGCTAAACAGGTATAAATCAATTAAAAGGGTAATTATATAAGGGCCGAGTCATTAATTATACAGTGTTACCTAATAAAATGTATCTTCTGGTCCGTCGGTATCTAAACTTCTAACAAGTTTGACGTTAGAAATGGGGAGATGCCTAACTAGTTAGGGACAGCCCAGGGTATTTAGGGGGCTGGTTAGAGGGAGATGCCAGGTGACAGGCCCGGTCCAAGTTATAGATTGGATCAGACCCTTCACCAAGGCAAATCGGTCTCATCCCCTCACAAGTTTCGTCTCACGCAATTTTGACTTGTAGACTTTGAAACTTTGTATCAGGATTTAGAAGTTCCCGAGTGTTCAGCTCTATCTTGAATTACCCCTTTTAGCACCCGTTAACTTTTTATAAGCGGTTAATGGAAAAAAATTAGATAATAATGGCATTATTTGTCTAACAGATTACTTAATTAGTTTAAAAGTGTCTATCTAAATGCACAAAATCACACAAAGCCCTGGCTTTATATGATTTTGTGCATTATTGACTAGCCAGCAAATTGGTACATTTCCGTAGTGCAGTTGTCTTATATAATATTTTGAAGGTAAGACAGGAAAAAAAATTAAAGAAAAAATTTAAATTTTACTACTTAAATTAGTTGACATTTCATTGATGTTTATTTTTTTAAATTTATATTGATTTTATCTTGCGTTTTGGTTCGTAATTAGTTTAATCTATTATTTTAAGAAAGTGTGTAACTATTTGAAGAGAGAATCATGGGTTCCAAAGAACAACCGACAAAGGAAGAATTAAGAAAACAGAAAAAGGCCCAAGAAATGTTCGATAAATTGATATACATGAGGGAGGAACTGGACAAGAAGGCGATTCGCATAGCTCGCGACAGAGCCATGCATCGTGAGCGTCGTGAAAAAGAGGCTCTTCTAAAAGCCTCTTCGGATAAACTGGATCCTCTTATCAGGAGGAATAAAGATTTCGTCAAAAACGAATATGGGTTAATTGACGAGGTTAAAGACGAACAAATCAGACAGGAGAAGATGAGACTGAATTTAATGAACTCGCCTGAAATACAAGACCTTCAGAAGCAGTTGCAAGTTGCATACGTGAGAAAACAACTTCAAGCCCAGTTCGAAGAGAAGAAGTTAGAGAAGATGAAAAGCTCTCAATCGGTCGGAAGCGAATTAGAAGCGATTGAGAAAGTGATTAAAAGCGAAGCAGACAACGAAAAGTCTCTTCAAGTCAAAGAAGCTCAGAAAAAGTTGGAGTACAGGAAACTCCTTCAAGATCAGATTATCAACAGGTACAAACTCAAACAAGAAGAGTACAGGATGTTCCTGAAAGAGAGAGCCCTTCTAGAAGACGGCATGAGATGTGTCATGGAGGAGAACGAGATGGAAGAATTTAGAAAACGGAGAATGAGAGAAAAGGTGAAGCAGGAGATCAAAGACTTCCGCAACGCCAGAGCGCTGTGGACATTGAGAGAGAAAGAAGCCCAAGAAGAGGAGGAACGCAACATTAAAGCCTACAATACAATGAAAATCAAATTAGAGGACGAAATTAAAGACAAGGAGAAAAAGAAACGGAAAGACCTTCAAGAGAAAAGGACCGTCGTATCCACGATAATGAGCCAAAAACAAGACACGAGGGACGAAAAAGAACAAGCCATACTCGACAAGTACGAAGAGGAGCAAGATCGGAAAGCCAGAGAGAAAGAAGAAGAGGAATTCCTAAAGGATAAGATTGCCAAAAAAGACTTGAGAGATAATTTCGCTATGCAAGCGGAGGATAAGCAAGAAAGGATACGGATTCAGAAACAAGAAGAACGGGATTACATCATGCAGAAATTAGCAGAATATCGCGAGGACATAGAGTGTGAAAAGATGACGGCCGAAAAAAGAAAAAGACTGAAACTGGCTTACAGATCTCAAGTACTTCGTGAGATCGAAGAGAAAAAATTTAGGCAACGACTCGAAGAGCAAGAGGACGTAGAAATTAGAAAGATACAAGAAGAAGCTAAAAAAGAAAGAAAGAAAATCATAAATGAAGAAAGGTCTAGAATACTAAACGAGCATACAGGGAAACTTATCGGATACCTTCCACCTGGATTCCTTAAACCTTCTGATCTTCCTCATCTTCCTGAAGAAGTCAGCAACTACTATACAAGCAACAAATCAGCTGCAGTGAACTCTCCCTTACCAACTTCTTAAGGATTGAAATGGAGGAATAAATCAAATAAAAATTTATAAATACAGTCAGCCCTTAACTTTCGCAATATTACGGTTCGAAATAGATGCCGCGAATGTTAAATTATTTAAATGTATAGGAAAAGGGAGGTTACAAGAAGTAGTTGCAGGTATAGTTAGGAACTATATAATATAATAACGCCTTTAGTTTCAAAAATAGTCTGCCAATTAGTGTGGCACATAGTATCATCGCGTCTAATTTCGTATATTTTAATGAGTTTAAGCTTTCACTAACAATAATTGTCAAATCTATTTAATATTCCCCCGTTTTTTAAATCCGTCAAAATTGTTTTGATTTTTACATGAATTAAAGTATCAACTTAGCAAGATTTAAAGACCGCATACGGTTGAAATTAATCTAGAGCTAACTGCGGGCTATCCAAATTTTATAAAAATCAGATGAGTACTTGTGAAGATATAGGAGCATATATACGCGCTGTCCGTTACTCCCCTCGTAGGCGGAATTCGTGGGGAAGTCAAAGAACAGGCAGCGCGAGTGGCAAGGAGTGTTAAAACTCTGTTCTTCCACTTAATTGCCTAAATCCATTTTGCCTGATTATTGCGCTGAAATTTGCAAGAATTATATATCTTTATAAGACAAACGTTCCACCTTGATATCTGCCTCCATTTTGAGAATATCGACTTTTTAAACTTAAACGCTAAATAATTTAGGATCTATTTCGGCAATATCCACAAATAAAGTATCGATAGATATTGTTTAACAGAAGGGATAAAATGCAATATGTAGCTGAAGCTGCTTTTTCTTCGACGTCCTCCATTGTCCAAAGTAGAATGAGAAGCAAGTAAGGGAAAATGTAAACACTCGCTGCCCTTGATGCTGCTACCACAGAAGTATTTTGGGGAGTAAATACAGCAGCGCGAGGAGCAGTGGGAGTGGCTGAATGTAAATGAAGCATTGCGAAATGAAATATGTATTGATCAATAAAATTTCTTATTAAGGTTAAAGGAATGAGTTGTGGTGTTGTGACCATGAGATTGCTGAGTATTTCTGAACCTTGAAATATTTAAATGCTTGCTTGAATTTGATTCTTTTTTAGTGGGTCACATATTGATTATAATGTTGGCTCCAGGCTCAATTTTGAGCTCACAGTGTAATGCGCTAAGATTGTTCTTTTTTAGGTGCCTATTTTTCTTATTTGAAAAGACGTTGTTTTTTTTTAGATTGTAAGGAGATATATGTGAGGGGGTCTGTTGGTAAGGTTGGGGAGACAGGCTCCAAGTTTCACACAGATAATACTCGAATAAAGGATTTGGGGAATTGCTGACAGAGTAATGCGGGCTCCTTCGTAGCCCAACCTCGCTCTCAATAAAATCCTTGGAAAATTAGGAAAATAAATTCACCCAGCAGTTTAACCAAAACTAAAACTACTCCTATTGTTTTCATTGGGGAAAATTTATCATTTAAAGGTGATAAATGAATATAAAAAAAAGTCTGGCACATATGTTCCTCACGTTCAATTATTTGATTAGTGGTCATATCAGTATACATTGAAGAGAATTGGGAATTGAAAGTGTGTTTGCCCTGCTTCTATTCCCAGTAAGGTCACATTTATTTTTATTCATCATTAAATAATTTAAGAAGGTTAAATTAATATGAGGCCGACAATGGACAACTGACGACAATATATCGAAATTTCTTCAAAATCGGAAGGGTACTTTTTAAGATAAAATAAATAAGCACTAAAAAATAACACACCCATAAGCCAATTAGTGTGATACATGGCTTCCTCACGTTCTATTATTGGATGAATGGTCCCATAAGTTTAAAAAAGGTGTGGTTGTTTATTTTAATTTAACATTAAATGTATGTAGAAAGTTGAAATTAATATTAGGCCCTCTGTGGCCTACTTTCAAATACCTTTGTATTACCTTCGACCCAAAACTGATGAAACTACACATATTATAAGGTAATAGAAAAAGCTACAATGATGTTTTGACATCTAAGGTGTGCAGTGAGAAAGAAGACCGGGATTATCCCCAAAAGCCTTAAATGGATGTACATAGCGGCAATCAGGCATAAGAGCCAATTTGGATCATTAATATAGTGACCTAGGACTAAAACAGCTAGTTCGTTTAAGGGTATTAACTAAGTTCAGAAGTTGACTTACAAAAGCATAACAGGAGCAATGAGGATACTAGAGACTCCTAGAGAGCCCTACACTAAAGACTTGTAGGAACCCCCCCCCCCCCCCCCTCCACTTAGGATATAGGTAAAAGGAGAGGCCAATTCGCCATTTGTTGTACTCTGAGACAAGGACAGTGGCAAGGCAAAGGACCCGATCGAACATTTGGAAATCGAAAGGGTGGCCGATTCAAAGATAACTAATAATGGAAATGGAAACTCTGCTGGCATACATGGACGCATATTCAAGGAATGTGTAGACAGGACCCAGGAGAGTTTTCCACTAGGTACACTCACCACTGTCACTGTTCCAAGAAGTGTACACTCACCACTGTTTCAGGCGGACATCTTATGCTTAAAGGTGGCAAGAAAGCCAGAGGGGGTGGAAGCAACAGTTAAATTGATGGTGATATGGTTGGACATTGGACGCCAGATGGCACTTCAAGCTCTCAACGCTCCAAGTGCAAATTCTGCACTGGTAAAGGAGTGTCGGGAGACATTCAAGCTGCTGGACATATAGTGACTCATATTGAAAGAGGTATAGTTCAATAACTAAACAAAGTCTTCACACAAAAAAAAATATAATTGAATCAATTGACCGGTTTTGGCTGTTCTAAAGTAGTCTTCTTCAGATAATAATCTGGTGATTTCTGAATGACTTCGAAAGTGCAAGTGACACTTGGAAGTTCTAGTGGTCATTCGCTAACCACCAGATTACCTGAAGAAGGCAGCTCTTCTCTCTGAATCAGTTAATTATTTTAATTACCGTTCGATTTCTGTGAAGACTTCGTTTGGTTGTTGGACTACGTCTCTTTCATAAACAGTGCTGCTATGGGTCCCAGGTCGCAAAGGGACCGCAGGGAATGAAAGAGCAGACGAGGTGGCAAAAATAGGAGCTCCACACCAATATGTAGACCAGAACCAACAGTTGATTGGTCGAGATAAAAGGTAAAGTCAGCTTATATGAAATTGATCTTGGAAGAAGCAGAGAGGGCGTAAAGGAATATCAGATGCTTGGTGAAGTTTCAGTTGGATTGCATGGCATAATATGTTGTAACGGATTGTAATTTGGGTCAATTTACTGGAAATATTTTTTATTTAAATTGCAGAGTCTGTACAGTTATGATTTATTACGTTATTATAGCGGAATTTCAGGGAGCTAAAAAATATTTTTTTCTATTTTGAATTTTCAAAAGTGCAAATTCTACAATGTTAAAGGAGTGATGATTTTTTAATTTTATTTCTGCAACCTATCGCATAAACTAATTTTTATTTTACTCTCTCATATAAAGAGGAAGTATTGTGATGGCGCGAATATATGATTTTAAGGTTTTAATGGATTTACTTGTTGTAAGGTCCCCTGATTCTAAAAAAGTGTTTTTTAAAGTGTCTGTCGGTCCTCTGTGCAGACTCCTAACATCTAAAATTGTAGTTTTTAAGATATGTTAGTTCGCAAAAATTGAGCGACAGGCCAACAGACAAACTGACAGACCAAGAGACCCGACACAGACAGACACGGAACCAAAAATGTTCCCTGATGTCTGAAACGGATTTCTGTCTTGGAATTTTTGAAATCGGGGACATAAAATATTTCGTTCTTCAGAATACGATCACATAGCTTCAGTTAATTTCGGTAAGCTTGGAAGATAAATATTTTCATTTCATGGATGATCAGCAACATCATCGGTCGCGCCTCGCTCGGAGTCGCTCGGGCAAATGTGAATACGCACTAGCTAGGGTCGGTCTCACATTGCTCGCCTTTTACTCATTTTCATGGGGATGTATAAAAGTTTCAAGTTTCTTATACTTGCATTGTCATGGGAAATACATCATGTATAAAAGTTTCAAGTTTCTAATACTTGCATTGTCATGGGAAATACATCATGTCTAAAAGTTTCGTTTCTTATACTTGCATTGTCATGGGAAATAAATCATGTATAAAAGTTTCGTTTCTTATACTTGCATTGTCATGGGAAATACATCATGTATAAAAGTTTCAAGTTTCTTATACTTACATTGTCATGGGAAATACATAATGTATGAGGTTTCTAGGTACATAGTCGGAAAGTGGTTTAAAAATTGATTATGAACTTTGTAGCTCACAATCAAGTCAAGTTAAATAAAATCCTGTAAAAATATTTACATAATATTTACATAGGTAGCTAGATAAAATAAGTTGACTTTTTAAATAAATAAAATAAAGTAAACAATGTATATACTTGGGTAAGAAAATATTTAAACTTTTCTTTTACAAAAAATAAAATTAGAATGACATTTTTATTTTGTTTTAAGAGGGAAATATAATAAGATTTGTGTGTAAATAAAATTAATAAGTTTCTTTGAAATTATTATGCAAGTCATAAAAAAAATTGTGTGTTGGTGCTTGGTTTAGTAATTTAAAAATGTTTCTAAATTTATCCTTATTCCAGAAACTCGTAGAACGTGTGTGTGACAAAGTGATAAAACGTGGTTTTCTTATAAAGGCAACAAGCGAACGAGGGAGATATAGCAGAGAGCTACATTCCCTCCTTTTATTGTAACTAGGACTGGGAAAATGGGAGGGAGTCTGTGCGCAGGTCTCTAGGACATGCGCACGTTGATTTTAAAACAATTCCTCATGACATTCTGACTAACTAAACGTCTGACGGTTTTACTATCGTCCCAAACAATCTGAAAAGGTTTTATTAAAAACCATCGATTCTGAATAACGGAGCCCTTGTGTGGACTTCAAAATCAAAAAAAAGAAAGTTAAAAATTAATCATTTTAGCCTCATTTATAATTTTTATTAATAATTAAATATTTTATCTACTCACGGCGGCAAAATTAAACATTACTTAACTGTTTTTAGGCTGGAAAGTACTATTTCGCTGATTTGTCATAAAAATATTAAAAACAGGCAGGAAAGTAGTTTTAAACAGTCAGGGAAATACTAACTCTGCCTAGAAAGTTCTCGGCAGAGAAAGTAACAGTGTTTACCACTGCTTATCATAACCTCTGATTTTGTTTGTGTTTAGTTTTATTTTAATCTGTGTTATTTTTAATTTAGTTTCATACTTATTTTATTACAAAGCAGTGTTGTATTATTAATGTATTAATAATATTATTATTGTTATTTAAAAATAATAAGCTGAAAAAGTATTTTAATTGTAGGTCTTTAAATAATTAATCTCGAGTAAGAAGTGGTAACACTGGAGTACGACTTGTTTTGGTTTGAGTTTGTTGACGATTCATCTCAAACTAACTCTTACCTAAGCTTCCATTTTTTATCTAAATAGCGTGAGTAGATGTGAGTAGATAAAATATTGTATGCAACAAGGCAGCAAAGGAAACATTTCTGCCTCGTTTATTCATTGTCAAATAAGTAGATTACCTGACTCGGCTTCGCCTCGGCAGTTAATTATCATAGCCTGTCCTCGCCTTCGGCTCGGAGGCTAATCTAATCACTCGTCAGTAAAATCCATTTTGCTGCCTAGTTACATAAATAACTATTGTTTATTACCTTGTTAATAAACTGGTGATTATATTACACAAAAGCAAATGATAATCTCTATAAATTCCATGAAAACAACAAGTTAATTGAAACCTAGCACTTGTATTGTTATAAAATGACTTGCAGATCCAACCAACACACACCGCTACCTAATTGAAACAAGCGTAGCGAGCTTCTTACATACAATAAAATATGCCATGTATGTTTGACTGTCAGTGACGTTTACGTGTCTAACCTAAATTGAGTAAAAGTTGACCGATTTAGTTGAAATTTGGAATACTTATTCCTCTTACTAACTCCTAGACTAAGTTAGTTGGACAGCGTTATCCGTCCAAGAGTTCGCGAGCAATGCTCGGATTTTTGGACGGGAAAAGATTCTAATATCATTTATTTGATGACACAAACATTTTTTTTTAATTAAACCAACAGCGACACCGTTGAGAAGTGTTATGATATGGCCAGAGAGTGTAAGTTTATATAGAAGGAAGGCGCCCTGCTGAACGTGAAACAAAATTACAAATAATGCATGTTTTTAAGAATGGATTTAGATTTAGCAGCAAAAAATAAGAATTGATATTTTTTTTTTTTTTTTCCTAAATCCAAATAGGCTTAAAGTTTGAATTTTAGCAAGTTTAGGGCTCTCTAGACGGCAAACTAATGATCGGAGCGAAAAATTTTCAAGAGTAAAAAAGTCTTATTTTTAGCCATAGAATCCAAATCCAGTCTTAAAAATATGGCTTCCTATTCACTTTTGTTAATTTTGTTTGCTGCACACGCTTTTGCTGCACACAGAAAATGTTCAGCATATGTTCTAGAAGCGCCTTTTTAGCCTTTATAGAACCCTGAAAACCGCATCTTTCTATCTATCATGGTTCCGGAGATATTTCGCTGTTCCATATTAGCTGGGACACCCTGTATATATGAATAAGGAGGAGTTTTTATAAAAACAATTTTTTAATACCTAAAAAATAATCAATTTTGGGTTTTGAGTACTCTATGGTTGTACACACTGTAAAGTCTGCTCCTTCGTATAGTACTCTACAGTCTGTACCCGCCGTAGAGTACTCTACAGTCTGTACCACCGTAGAGTACTCTACAGTGTTACTGACTCTAGAGTATTTTAAGGTAGTGCAGAATGTAGAGTACTCCATGGTCAGACTGTAGAGTGCTGTACAGAGGAGCATTATACGTAGAGTATAGAGTACAATACAGAGGAGCAGACTGCAGAGTACTCTACGGAGGTAGTGGTACTGTCTCTAGAGTGTTTTAAGGTGGTACAGAATGTAGAGTATCTATGATGGTACAGACTATAGAGTAATATACGGAGGAACAGAACCGTAGAGTACTACGAGTAACTGTAGAGTACTCTACGGTGGTAGAGAGTGAAGAGTACTCTACGGTGGTAGAGACTGTAGAGTACTCTACGGTGGTAGAGACTGTAGAGTACTCTACGGTGGTAGAGACTGTAGAGTACTCTACGGTGGTAGAGACTGTAGAGTACTCTACGGTGGTAGAGACTGTAGAGTACTCTACGGTGGTAGAGACTGTAGAGTACTCTACGGTGGTAGAGACTGTAGAGTACTCTACGGTGGTAGAGACTGTAGAGTACTCTACGGTGGTAGAGACTGTAGAGTACTCTACGGTGGTAGAGACTGTAGAGTACTCTACGGTGGTAGAGACTGTAGAGTACTCTACGGTGGTAGAGACTGTAGAGTACTCTACGGTGGTAGAGACTGTAGATAAGAATAAGGAGTCCCACGGCCGGAAAAGGTACTTCTCTTTCTTGCTAAAAGTAATATTTATATACAGTATATATATGAAAATATACAATATCTTTATATGGTAAATAAATAATATATATTATACACATTTGTATATGATGTCAAGACCCACGTAGACGATTTATCTATAAAATATGAAGATATGATTAAGACATGTTGAAATAACAACAAATAAAAGAGAAACTAGACGCTAGTAGGGGTAGGGGGAGGGGAGGGTTCTTGGGTTTTCTCTAGGGTATTATACGCTTTGTTAATATTTCTTTTTTTTATTATTTTTTGCAACGGGGGAAGGGAATTTATGTTAATACCAACCCCTTGTAACAAAACCGAAACAGTGAGGGAGGTAAGTTGTGCCAACATAACTAATAATAAATGTTCTAGTAGTCCAGAGCACCAACCCTGGTAATGTAAATTATAAGAATTAACTAGGATTATCAAGATTGTGTAGTTAACTTGTTTCAACAAAACAACGCTAAATATCTTGTTATGCTTACTTCATTATTATGAATTACTCTAAACTAAAAAAAAACTTTATTTTTTTCTTGGTTTTAACTCTCAAACTGACATAAATATTAAGGAGAATCTAATCTTGTTTCTTTAATGGTAGTTATTGTTGAAATTTATTCTTTTCATAATCTTTGATTTATAACTAATAAACGTCTTACATAATGATAATTAGCTAAATCGCTGTAATTGGACACAGGGTAAAAAAAAAAATAGTAAAATAAACAGGTCAAGTGTGTGCTAGTCAGCACACAGCGAGGGTCCGTAAGCAACTCAGTATTAATTTAAGTAGTACCTTTTTATGTAGCTTTTAATGTGCTAAAAAGACTACTTTGAACTATTCTATGGGTCTTGGTGGGTCTTGGGCAAGTAGTATGACCCCTGAATACCCAACCGGGAGGTGGTTCGGTGGAAGTAGGTGCGAAGGTGGACTGTATATAGGTGAAATAGGTGTAGGAAATAACATATAAGAGATAGATAATAATAATTATTAATATAGCATGAAACCTAGGAGATATAAGCATAAAATAGTTGGGCTCACCTGGGTTTCCTTGTTTTATGTGGCGGGGCCGATTCCGTGGCGGTTCACTGTCTAACGGACTTAATTATAATATAAAATAAATGATACAATTAAATTAAACAGCACTTCTATAATAAGCGGTGGCTGCGAGATGGCGGAAATATAAGAAGGCGGCGTATTCAAACTCCAGACCATTCAACACTACGCGACGAACGAGACGGTGTCGCATCGAAGACGACACCAGCGCTGCGGGCTTTTTGCGAAGTAAAGGTTAGGCTACCCTACCGCTAGATAGCAGGGCAGCCTCCAGTAGGAGTCAAATACCTATCCCAATATCTGCTGGGTTCCATAATAAATAAAAAATAGGATAATATGAGAAGATAGCATAATATAAATAGTAAATATTAAAATAAGAATCCACCAGGTCTGATATTCTCAAAATACATAATCAAACTTCTGATAAAGCTTTTTTGCCAGTCAACCGGACTATAAACATATAAATACATCCAAAAGAGCATAATTATAAAAAAAAAAAAAAAAACGTATTTTGTCCATACAAAGATTTTTTTTTTTCGAAATTTCCAAAAAGTGGTATCTTTACTTTTGGTCGAAGAATGTTCAGGATTTTTGGATATTACATAAGTGAGATAGAAGGGGGAGGGGGACACTTTTCACACCTGCTTCAAACTCGCTTACGCTCGCCCTATCAAATTTATAACCAAAAAAGTATATATTTTTGTAATCAGCTCAACGTACCCTTTCATATGATACCCCACACGGTCTCCAGAAAAAAACACTTATTTTTTAACCCTTAAGTTTGCTTACCCTAATTTTTTTGAAAAATATTTTTTTTTACGTTGCTATATTTTTAAAATGTGTAGGTAGGTATCATACACATATATGCCAAATTTCAAAGAGATTGGACGAAAGTTGTCACCGTGAGAGCAGGCGACAGACGGACGGACGGACAGACAGACACACGCAGGAAAATATAAGGGTCCTTGGTTTTGCCTACGGACCCTAATTACTATTTCTTGAATACTTATAGTACGTACTCCGAGGCGTAGAAGTCCGTGGAGGTCTTGGGCCAATAACAAAACGCTTAAAACATAATGAAGAAAAGAAGGGTTAGAAGGAATATAAAACCTAAATTGCATGAAACGGACATAGTACTATATATTAACAGACATAATAAATAATTTACTGATTCTAAACAGACATAATAATAATAATAATAAAAACATGCTTTATTTTAATAATTCACAAATAAGATAATCCACTAAATTGCTTACATGGTTACTCATGGCATTTTGCCGTCTGAGAGAGTTGGCTTTAGGCAGCTCTAAGAGCAATATAACAAGAAGCAATAGAATAAGAAGTTCTTCAATTCTTATTTTAAAACTAAATTCTTACATAATATAATGGGGACTTGAAATAAAAACCTACACTAACATACACATACAATCATACACTTACACAACATACTACTTCTATACATACATTCTTGTCTTCTATACATACACATACATCTAAAAAATTGCAATTAACTTGTAAATATACATTAGTTTATGTAATATCTATTCTTGGTTCTATCAATAATAGATCTCTTAAAATTAACGTAACAATGTTTTGAAAATAAATAACAGTGCATTAAAATTCATAACAATAGGATTAAAAAAATAAATAAATAATAACTGTATAACAATACGTTAAAAAAATGAATAATAATAGGCAAAAAAAAAACAAACACTAAGCTGAAAATTCAAAATGTTTTGATTCCTTTAATCTACACAATAATTGACTAAGTTTTCTTAGATAACTCAATTTATAGACATACATATTTAATGAAAAATATTTGGTAGATCTTTGATTCGTGTTTTCTATTTTTATTTATTTTATTTCAATTTTTTGTTTTTAAAGATTCCACCCTATATGACCATGCATATTTAAGATACTTAACAAGTGGGTGCCACTGTGTATTACAATTTAATAGAGCCAAATACTGATCGAATGTTAAAATGTTTTGTGCGAAATATTGATTTCTTAATTCACAGAGTTTCGGACAACGAGCAACGAAATGGAAACCTGTTTCCTCTTCAGCCAGATTGCACATGACACATTTATTTTCATTCTCATCCTTCCACCTTTTATAATTTAAAGCCAATATGTCACATCTTGCTTTAAAGACCCAGCTAATAGTGTTGCACGAGTAGTCGTCTCTAAAGTAACTGGATTCTCTCATATCTATTTGGCTGAACATATAGTAGAACGAAGATTTGCTCCGAGCTTCCAGGTATTTTTCTTTGTAGGATAGTTTCAAACGATCTAGAATGTTGAATAATGTTTCTTTATTTACATCCAAAACACTTTCTAAAGTACAGTTTACGTTTAGCGTAACTTGTAAATCCTTCCAACCTTTAAACCAGAACACTTTGGCTTTAATGACTTATTTTGCGAGGAAATTTGGAAGTCTATCAGGTGGTAAGTCCAGTACTCTAAGTATATAGTTAAAATGTAATTTTAGTGTGTAATAATGGAGAGGGTTCGTATCGGATTCTAGGTAGATTATGTAATTGGGTGTATTAAGGGGTAATGAAAAGCATTTTTTTATGAAGTATGTTTGGAGGCTGTCTACTCTGTTGTCTTCTATCCAACCCCAGACTTGGGCACCGTAGCATAAAATTGAGCGTGAAACTGCTGAGAAGACTCTTTTCTTCACCGAATAGACAATATCCTTTTCCCAAAATAATCTTTTCCAAGAGTTATGGCGAATTTGGCTAATCCTAGTTTTTGGTCGAAGTGTTGTTTCATAGATAACTGTGGTGTAACTGTTATGCCTAGGTATTTATAAGAATTGACTATCTCTATTTTATCTCCTCCGTAACACCAACGCTCGTTTTTATTTCTCCGTCCACCGTTTGAAAATATCATTATTTTAGTTTTGCTTAAATTGACCGTTAACTGCCAGGTTTTACAATAGTCATGGGGTCTGTTGAGCATATTTTGGAGGGTTCTCGGGTCAGGAGCTAGTAAGACAATGTCGTCTGCAAACAGAAGAACCCTTATGTTCCTGTTTTCAATCCATACACCTCCCTCGAGAGCTTCATGAATGTCATTTAAAAATAGGATGAATAATAATGGGCTAAGAACACATCCTTGCCTTACGCCTGAGGACGTCGGGAAACTATCACTAATGCCGTTTCCGCACCAGACCGAAGAGTTTGAGTCCTCATAAATGTGTTTTACTATTCTCATAAGTTTAGATGAAATGCCCAAACTTTACAGTTTATTGTACAGTAATGTGCGGTTTAACGAATCGAAAGCAGATGCAAAATCGACGAAACAAGCATAAACCTTCTTCCTTTTAAATCTCAATTTTAAGCGGACTATGCACATCAGGTTAAAAATGTTATCTACCGTTGAATATTCAGGCCTAAACCCCGCTTGATACTCGCTTATTACACTATTATTTGTCAGCCAATTCATTAGTCTTCCATGGAGTATGCTAGTAAATAGTTTGCTAATACTATCTAAGCAGGATATACCTCTGTAATTTGTGGCAACTTCCCGATCTCCTTTCTTATATATAGGATAAATTAAACTTCGTCTAAAGTGTTTTGGAACTACTCCGTCATTCCAGATCTTATTAAAGAGGCATAGTATTTTCTCATATGCAATATTTGGAAGGTTTTTATAAAAATCATTTGGAATTCTGTCCAGACCTGGAGCTTTGCCTGCTTTACATTTATTAACAGCTTGTATGAGTCCCTGTATCTCTAATGGTTTATCTAAGTAATCATTTTTTTGCAAAAAATCCTCAGGGAAGGAGCTTAGAGTACGATCACTGGTTGGATTAAGTAGTGAGCTGAAATGTTCGATCCGTTCAGATGCGTTTATGTTAGTGCTTACAGAGACAGTTGAGCTTTTAAAAATATTTATATTTTGCCAAAAATACCTAGAATTTTTGATACGACTAAAACTATTTTTTATGGTCGCATAATATTCACTCTTCTTAGCCATGCAAAGGGACCTGTACTAATTATTTGAATTCTGATAGTACGTCGAGTTAGTTTTCCGGAATAAGTTTAGCATAGCGAGCGTGTTTTTCCTTTGCTTATCACACTCTGCGTCGAACCAGGGCTTTTTAGGGTGAAATGTTACGTGATTAATGTGATAATTGTTGTTTTTTTTTAAATGCACAGCCCTGAATACTCGAGACTATCACTTTTAGTTGCTCGTCTACACATTGCTCATGTTGATTAATATTTTTTAATGTCGATTCTATCTTATTTTTAAGCTGGTTTTCGTCATTTTTAGTCCACCGCAATTTTGGTGGAAGAAAACAGTTTTCATTCCTCCCAGTGTTAATAGATTGTAGTGTAAGTTGGATGGGCAAGTGGTCTGAATAGTTCATACCTTTTACTTCAAAGTTAGATACAAGGGGAAGAAGAGACGAAGACACGCAACATAGATCTATTAATGATTTCCCTTTACCCTTGATAAATGTGAAGTTCCCTTCCTTGTCTCCCGTGATTCTACCATTCAATATTACCAAATCAAAATCATTACAAAACTCTACGAATTTGTGCTTGTTTGAATTAGGTTTGGTCTTATCCTTGGACGATCTAATATGACTAATGTCAGTTCTAGTGTTACCTATTATTTCTTTGGGTATAGTTTGCAACTCTCCAATCCTACTGTTGCTGTCACCAATAATTATATAGTTTAGGCTTGTGTTGCTTTCCAAAAGAGAATATACACTCTATTGTAATCGTATAGCCAGCTATTTGGATTGAAGTATATCGGTACTACATTTATGATTACATGGTTAGCTTTGATTTCTGTAGTGCATATACCTGATTGTTCGCTGAACTTGACTATGTTTCCTAAATCAGACTTATATCCATAAACAGTCCCCCCACTGGCCCGACCATAAATTCGGGATTTTACGGCTGCACAATACCCTAACTCAAAACCCGGAAACAATTTTTTATATATTCCACACTGATCTTCCGTTATAAATGTTTCAAAAAGAAAAAATATATCATGATTGCAAACGAAATTTAAAAAATATGTATTCCACCTTTTATTGTTTAGACCGGCAATATTATAAGCAATGATTTTTAATTCTGCTATTGAACTGTGATTAGCTGATTATTTGTTTAGTTTTTTTTTGAGGCAAGCATTTAATTAAGGGTCAAATTTGAGTTTTTAAATCGGACTTATTACTGGTACCTGGGGAAGTTATCTGCAGTCTTGCTCTACTCTCTTAGTCTAAACGCAGTCTTGCTCTAAACAGACATATTACATATATTATGTAAAATTAGCTAGATTAATACTTGGTGTGATCATTAGTGAGCCATAAAAATCAGAGCATCACGGTGCGGGATTGAACTCTCGACCTCGTGTCGCACTAGATTCATTGATCGCCAAGCAGTTTACTAAGTTTACACAGTCAAGTTGCAAGTTTGTCAAGTCAGAAAATAAATAAATATGAATATGTTAAAAGAAAGTAAAATAAATGTCGATATATTATTATTGTACCAAATTATGATATATTATGTATATGAAAAGTATAAAAGGCTTATTTATTATTAAAGCCTGATTGTCTTGACACTGCCTAGAAAAATAAATGTTGAATTTCACCTAGATTTAACCTGGCGTGCAATTCTTCATTTGGGTGAATATGGGAACACTATTGATTTGACGATAGCGTTTATTTTGTAGTACTTGCTGTTGGATAGTTTGATTTAGACATGGAGCTCCAGACTGATGAGGTACCGTAAGGCGATTCATATTTGTCGCTTGTAAATTATTAATTTATTGTTTTGACTTAATTTGAACTTTTTACTGAAAATAGGATAGAGGCTAACATAGTGTGTGTTGAATTTTACTATAGACTAGATTTTTATAATAATTTTAATAAGTAATTTGATCTTGACATTCTATAACGGATCCTTTGAAGTTGACGGGTTTATATATGAATTTATGAAAGTCTGACTTAAGTAAATATTAGACAATAAGAAAAAAAATAGTAAAAATAAAATGTAACAAATTCATAGAGGGGGTCACGGTCAATAACCGGAGGGGTCAGGTGCTGTAGTACTTGGGACGTCAGATACGACGAGGGACATACTTGACCCGATCTTGAAGATTACTCATTAGCCCTTGGTTCAAAACAAGCTTTTATACCTTACTTGCGTATCTTACCAATTTAAGTTCTTTTGTACATTGTATGCCTATATATTACATAAACGAACATAAATTATAAAACAAAAAATCGGTCCGAGACAACTCAGACAAACTTTCTCATATACGAGTTTATAATTACTTAGCCCAGTATTTTCCATTTATTAGTTTTAAAATGTACATTTAAATATTATTGAACATTTCATCAAAATGTATCATAAAAATAACTTCTCCTGGGCGGGGAATCGAACTCGGGCTCTCTTCGTCCGCGTTTTAAGCTAATTTCTCAGGAACTAGATTTTTCCCGGGAAAACAGCTTATATCGTTGGATTCGTATTCAAATGGACTACATTTTAGAATTTTTTAATCAAATTCGTCGAAACCGTTTTCGAGAAATAATTTTTTTTCATGTTTTTTCAGAGTTTTTGGGGGGTAGCGCCCCCAAAATTAGATCTAAAATTCATTTCTCGATTTCGCCTCGGGGTATGATTTTTCTGAACATGTATGCCAAATTTCGTCAAAATCGGCCCAGTAGTTTAGTCTCCAGGCGTCTGCACAGACGACAGACGACAGACAGACATTTTTTAAAAACCACTTTTTTGGACTCAGGGGACCTCAAAACGTGTAAATCCATCAAAATCTCAAAATCGAATTTTCGCGCCATCACAATACTTTCTCTTTATATGAGAAAGTAAAAATGTGTTAATAATATCGATTACAAAATTTGTACCTCAAAATTTGTATTGGATTGATACGAGGCTATCTGAGTTTTTTAAAGGACCTACTTTCTGGTTTATGTCTTTGAGTTTAAGCCCCCCCCCCCCCCCCGGATTAGAGGGTTGAGGCGCCTGGGTCATAGACTCCTGAGCGCCCCCCCCCCCCCCTAAAAAAAATTAAAAAAAAAAAAAATGATAAAAGTAGAAGTAGGTTGTCAATTTATAATTGACGAGCAAAAAAGTTAGATTTCTTTCAATTCCATTATATCTTATTTAATCAATTCCTAATGGAACCTAATTAAATTAAAAAGTGTTGACAACTGAATGCTGTTACTAATTTAGCTTTTTAAACTAAACTAGGCATCGCGTGGCTCTATCATTGAAGCGAGCGTATTGCAATGAAATACTGAATATTGAAATTTATTAATCATGATGAATGTCATAGTTGAAGATAAGTGGAAGAGGGTAGTGTAGGGAAGAGTGGGGGTACTCGGTACAAAGCTTTACTTCCTATACAAACCTATACACTATACGACTATAACAATCTTCACCACCCGCGGTAGCTTTTAAACAATTATTATAAATGTATCTCGTCACTACGCAAAGAATTTTTCTTATATCAAGTTGAAGTTTTGCATACCTGTTTCAATTGTGCATTAGATGGTGTATATGAAGTTTTATTAAAATCGTTACGTTAGAACGTAAGATATCGGAAAAAAGGTTGTTTTCTCTATTATAAACGTTTAGGTCCGCTTTAATAGTTTTAGCGATCTTTATTAAGTCATAGCGGTGTCGCTGTTGGTTTTAGTAAAAAATGTTATTTGAAAAAAATGTTCGTCTCATCGAATAGATGATGATAGAATCTTTTCCCGTCCTAAAATTCCAATTTAATTTTTGTACCTCTCGTTTACGCGAGCGTTGCGCGCGAACTCTTGGACGGATCACGCTGTCCAACGAACTTAGCCTGAGTATTAGTAAGAGGAACATGTATACCAAATTTCAACTAAATCGGTCAACTTTTACTCAAGTTATCGTCACACGCGTGAACGTTACTGACAGACAGACAGACAGACACGGAGCATATTTCGTTGAATGTAGGAAGCTCGCTACGCTCGCTTCAATTATATTTATTTTCATTAGTTTCTCGATTTTTTTTTTTTTTTTTTGGGGAGAACGACTTAATACGGTTAGATTCGCATTCAAATTGACGACTACAAAATAGAATTACCATCAGGCTGACATAATCAAAATATTTTTCATGTTTTTTTCAAGGTTTTCGGGGGCTGTCCCTCGAAATTTAAAGTCTTTTCTAAAACTGTATGCTAAATTTATCTAAATCGGCCCAGTAAGTTTATGATTCACGCGTCTTCGCTGACTACAGGCAGACATATATTTTAACAAGTAAGGCGCGCTTCACGTAAGTACGTGGGGCGATAATTGCTGGTTTCTGTACATTTAAGTTAAAATTATTAAGTGTAATATAATTACACTAATTTTAATAGTAATATTCTTTTTCTACTCTTCAAGACCTTTAAATTGATGTATAACATGTTATGGTAACTAAAGCAATGTTTAGTCACCCACCATATTGGCCGCCATCTTGAAAATATTAATAATTGCATATTCTTTTTCTACACTTAAAGACCTTTAAGTTGATGTATAACATGTCGTAGTTACTAGAAACTTTTTTTAGGCGCCCGCCATATTGCCCACCATCTTAAAAATATTACGTGTGAAATTTTAATAGTTGCATATTCTTTTTCTTCATTTCAAGACCTTTAAATTAATATATATAACAAGTCATGGTGACTAAAAACGATTTGTTTAGTCGCCCGCCATATTGAAAATATTAAGTGTGAAAAATCTAAAATGTGTCCAGTTGTCTCAAATGCCGAGATGCACCTGTGACCTGTGTGCCGAATTTCATGTTCCTAGCTATAGTAGTCTATGAATTGAAACAAGCCAACGGACAGACAGACAGACAGAGCCGTTATATAAGGTTTCTTTTTGTACTTTGTACAGAAACCTAAAAACTATTTTTTTAGTCAGGGGACTTTAAAACATGTAAAACCATCAAATATCAAAATAAAATTTTTGTGCCATGACAATAAATACATATAAGTAAAGTTATTGAATTATATTATATTTAACTGGATTTATTTAATGTCGTGAGTGAGACTATTTTCCCGCCAAATTAGCTCAATTCGTTTAAATACTTTAGTGTTTTTTTTAATCAGATTTGTTCATTTAGTATTATTGATCGTACGCATAAAGAAAAAATCGGTCTAAGACAACTCAGAACACAAACTTCCACCTATACTAGTTCACAATTACTTACCCCAGTGTTTTCCATTTATTAGTTTTCGTAGATAAATTTAATTATTATTGAACATTATATCAAAATTTATCATAAAAATAACTTCTCCTCGACGGGGAATCGAACATGGCCTAGGCGCCACGCGTCTCCACAGACGACAGACAGACAGACATTTTTTAAAAACCACTTTTTTGGACTCAGGTGACCTTAAAACGTGTAAATCCATAAAAATCTGAAAATACAATTTTCGCGCCATTACAATACTTTCTCTTTATATGTGAAAGTAAAAAACCAGGTAGATATATATAATAATACAGAAAAATGTAGAAATTGGATTTTTTTTAGTTTAGCTCTTACGTCGGCTACATCTTAGTAAGAACAAGTTTCTTTGTCGGGTTACGTCTGCTATAGACTACTTAAGACTACATAAGAAAGTGAAGATACCATTATCACTGACGGATACCCTTATCACTGACAGCAGTGGCTTGAGACCAGTACGTGTCTAACCTTTGTGAATGGAAATCCAATATGTCGGTGATGAGGCATCTATACTAGAACCTCACTTTCAAGAGGCCGTAACACTTGCTTTGTATGGTAACGGTAACAAACCCAGTGTGCTTTGTATAGATAACAATATTGCTATGAAACTTGTATTAAGGAGTTCACTGTAAACAATAGAATTCCATAATAGAAAGTAATCAGTCTGTTCATGCCATTAACAGATTTTTTTTTATTCAGTTTTAAAAGTTTATCTTTTCCTTTTTATAAATTTCACATAGTCCTTTTATTGCTTTCGAGCTTACCGAAGGTAACGGAAGCATTGTGTTCACTTTTGAGAACGAAAAACTTTTATGTCTCCGATTTTAAAAATTCCAAGACAGAAATCCGTTTCAGACATCAGGGAACATTTTTGGTCTCGTGTCTGTCTGTCTGTCTGTCTGTCTGTCTGTCTGTCTGTCTGTCTGTCTGTCTGTCTGTCTCTCTGTCTGTCTCTCTGTCTGTCTGTCTGTCTGTCTGTCTGTCAGTCTGTCAGTCTGTGTGTCCGCGAATTATGAAACGTGCGACGATAACTTGAGTAAATGTTGACAGATTTTGATGAAATTTGGTAGACATGTTCATTTTACCAATTGAAAGGACGAGTTCGTTGGACAACGTTATCCGTTCAAGCGTTCACGAGCAACGCTTGCGTAAACGAGAACTTCAAATTTAAAATTGGAATTTTAGGTCGGGGAGAACATTTAACATCATCTATTCAATGAGACAAACATTTTTTTCAAATACAATTTTATAGTTAAGCCAACAGTGACACCGCTATGAAGTGTTAAAGATCGCTAAAACTGTTAATAGTTTTTACACAATAAACAATATAACAATAAAGTAATTTAACAATAATTTTAATGTTAATATAACAATAACGTACATGATATGATGCGAGGAAGCTATGTGCCACACTAATTGGCAGTCTATTTTTAATTTACGTTATTCTATATCATAGTTTTAGAGTTTTTTATCAGTTGTTTTTATAGTTTAATGTTTAAACTCGATGTAAGAGTAATAGCTTTATGTTATTGTTATGTTTTTATTATGCTCTTGAGTCCAGAGTTGAGGTTTTACCTAGTTTCCTATCTCTCCCCGCTCTCACCCGCTTATGTGCGTAATCGCTAGTGTTGCGTAGTAGTGCTTGTAGTGAGTAACCTCTGACACCTTCACGTCTCTCGGCTTACAGTCTAACACCGGTGATGCCGGTCACTCACGGTCTAACACCGGTGATGCCGGTCACTTACGGTCTAACACCGGTGATGCCGGTCACTCACGGTCTAACACCGGTGATGCCGGTCACTCACGGTCTAACACCGGTGATGCCGGTCACTCACGGTCTAACACCGGTGATGCCGGTCACTCACGGTCTAACACCGGTGATGCCGGTCACTCACGGTCTAACACCGGTGATGCCGGTCACTCACGGTCTAACACCGGTGATGCCGGTCACTCACGGTCTAACACCGGTGATGCCGGTCACTCACGGTCTAACACCGGTGATGCCGGTCACTCACGGTCTAACACCGGTGATGCCGGTCACTCACGGTCTAACACCGGTGATGCCGGTCACTCACGGTCTAACACCGGTGATGCCGGTCACTCACGGTCTAACACCGGTGATGCCGGTCACTCACGGTCTAACACCGGTGATGCCGGTCACTCACGGTCTAACACCGGTGATGCCGGTCACTCACGGTCTAACACCGGTGATGCCGGTCACTCACGGTCTAACACCGGTGATGCCGGTCACTCACGGTCTAACACCTGAGATGTCCTTCATTCACCATTGAGCATCATTTTGATGACGGCCTTCACCGCTATCACCATCATAATCATACTTCTGCATCATTACCATAATCATCACTTCACATCATCATCATAGCTCATTCATTACGCCCGTATTTGGTCTTTGGAAGCTCGCCCACCGCGACCTCCAATTCATCAGACTAATCTACTTGCTCGAACTTCAGATCAGCTAATTTGGTATACCAATCTTCCAAACTCAGGTAACACCTTACTCTATTGTTATTCAACCGCCTTATTCATCTAAATTCAACTCGCGTCGCGTTTTCGCGTACCGTCGGTTCATCATTTTCCTTTACACCAGTTCCCTCTCAAACACCTTAAACCTTAACTCTCTTATAATTATTTTATTTTATATATATAATTTTATTTCAATTATTATTTTTTATTCATGTTTACTTTATGTTTTAGAAACATATTTATTCTTTTTTTATGAAACAGCGTAAACTTATTTTTTTATGTACAACACACTTCCAATTCTTCTGTATCTTATCCCCTATTCTTTCATTTTATCCCCTAAATTCTTTGACAGTCCACTTTATTATTAAACTATTATTACTTTTGAGCTAGCACTTTAATTCAAGTAGTTAATTATATTTGAACTACCTTAAAGGAAGTAAAGATCTGCAAAAGCGCAGTCTCCCTCTCTTAACACAGTCAAATCAGTCAAATCAGTCAAATATGAAAAATAAATGTTTTACAATTACCGACGTTCTGAAAATATAATATTTATAAGTTATAATACAAGAATGTTACTTGTAGCAACATAAATGAGTGCAAAATCTGGGACAGTGGCATATCCAGGGGGGCACAGGGGGCACATGCCCCCGCCCCCAGACTCAATAGAGTAAAAAAAAATACCGCCGTTTTTTTTTGTTTTTTTTAATACATATTTTTACATTCACCTCATATTCAATTTTACCTCAGAAATGCATAAAAGCGCTGTTTTGAGAGGTGGGGGAGGGGGGGGGGGGAATCCGACGTTTCGCTTCCACTTCTGGAAGCATATTTAGGGGTGTGGTATATCTGGTGTTTACTTCCAGTCATTATCACGATGCACCCACGCCTGAAGATGCTTCCATTAGTGGAAGCGAAACGTCGGAATTCAACTCATTAATGGCGCGGATTTCACTAGAAAACCAAGTCAGTGCTACCTAATACAGAACTTAAAAACTAAAATATTATTTTACTCTCATTAATAGAATTGTATATTGGAATAAGTGGTTGGGCTTTATTGAGTATTGAGCACGAAGATTGGATACGTGCACTTCCTACTCGTCTGTACACGTACACCAGATAATTGCTTACTTAAATTTGAACACCCTCCGCGTTTTATACATTGCTTTTAGATTAAATTTAAATTCGTAGAAATTAAAAGATATCCTTCTTCGGGACAATCTTAATGCTTCCGTTATCTCCGGTTACCTCAGAAATAAAAATAAAATTAATTCCTATTATAATAACTTTTACGATTGATGCATTCTGTTGAAAAAGCTTTGTTAAATTTGAAAGAAATGTGGAATATTGTAATCTTTAAAATAAACTTATGGGTGAATACTGTTTGTTACATTACAATGTGTTGGTTTTTGGAAAAGCTCACCAAATGTTTTCATAAATTTACACTTAGAATATAAACATAACTGTTTACATTTGAAGACTACGTGAGAGAAGGTGAAGTTTTCCTGTCAGAGAAACAGTGATGCATTCACATTAACAATTTTAAAACAACGAGAGAAAATATTACGGGGGGGGGGAGACCCCCTGAGAATACAAACCGGGGAACAAGTTAGAAGTAACGTGTGGTTATATTCTACAGAGAAGGAGGGGGGCTTACAATATACACAAGGGGCTTCCAACAAGCGCCCCCTTGAAAATGGCAAACGAAAAAAACCGAAAACAGTGTTGAACTGTGTATTAAATATTCCGAGTACGTTCAGAATTACAACTTGGGAGAGTTCACACTCCCCCCTCTTCATCTCTCTAAACAGATTCAGAGTTCTTTGTTTAGATTTTGTTCTTCTCTTTCTACATTTTTTTGTCTTTTTACGTTGACCTCTCTGCAAACAGCAGTGTTGTCCCTTTTTTTAATCTGTTGAAAGATGACGGAAAAATTTAACTGGACATTTTTTCTTTTTTGTTGGGGCGTTGCTTTGTTACAACTTTTTTTCATTTTTTTTATTTATTTTTTTTTTTTTTTACTCTTCACGACTTTCGAAAAAAGCCTTATCTCCTTTTTTATTTCTCTTATAATGTGACAAAAAATATAAAATTTCTTGCTACACGTATAATTATTTAAGATTAAAAAGGATTAGTTTAATATATTTTTAAAATAAACATTACCATAAAATATTTTTTTCCTACAGTTGCTCGACAAAGGGGTTTTTCTTGCACTCAAAATAGTGCGCATTACAGCAGATGTTTGTATTTACTTTCCCGTACTCCAGTGTTCCAACTTAGGATCATAAATAATATGCCTCTACCAGCAAGGTAACATTGTATATGCTTAAAAAAAAATAAGTTGCCAACACTGGCTCTAAATAGAACAGCTGGTGTAGTTGTTAATGTTGTCGAGTAATGTGTACTTATATAATTTATTTACAGACTAAAAGCTAAGTGTAGCAAAAATGTATTGTGCAACTCGAGCTTAAAGTGTCTTTAATGCATTCGAGAAACCATTTTGCCCATTGACGTAACATTGATGATTGATCCTTTGATGAAAAGTGTGTTTTAGTAGTGTAATGATGAGAGCTCTGGAAGGAACCAAGATGCCAATCAGTTCTAATTATTAAACATAAAAAATGGCGATGGGCTAGCCAATCGCACATTATAGCTCGTTAGCTTTAACTACCTCCTACTTCATTTAAATTGTACTGGACTAACGGGAACAACTGGCTCAAGCTACTTTTTTAGTTATACAAAATGTTTAGTAGATAAGTCTTTTTTTTATTTACTTGTTTTTATACAGGGTGGTCCAATAGTCTCCCCCCCCCCTCTTAACTTTTGAATGGTTTGAGATAAATTAATGAAACTTGGGGGATCTCTACCATGCAAAGGGAAGTTTGTTTTCATGCAATTAACCACTAGGGGCAACCACCCACTTTGCCCCCAGGCCACCCAACTTCAGAATTTCAAATTGGAGTGTATATTTTTGATAGCATATTTGGATTCTACGGTGAAAAATAATAAACTTTTACTTATAACTTTTTTTTCTATCTCCAATATTTTGCCCCCTACAGAAGGGCAAAGATAGCAAAATAACTCTTCCGATAATATGTTGTAAAATCTAAACGGTTAGAGATAAATTAATGAAACTTAGGGGATCTGTAACATGTAAAGGTAAGTTTGTTTTCATGCAATTGCGCAGTAGGGGCAACCACCCATTTTGCCCCCAGGCCACCTAACTTCAAAATTTTAACCTAGAGTGTATATTTTTGATAGCATATTTAGATTCTACGGTGAAAAATAAAAATATTTTAATTGAAACGTTTTTTTCTATCTCCAATATTTTGCCCCCGATAGGGGGGCAAAGTTATAAAAATGGTAAATTTCAGCGCCTGGGGGCAAAATGGTGGTTGCCCCTAGTACGCGAGTGGATGAATACACACTTCCCTTTACATGGTACAGATCACCAAAGTTTCATTACTTTATTTCAAACCGTTTAGATTTTATATCGATCTAAGTGTTATTCTTTTACTATTTCGGAAGGGTTATTATGCTATCTTTGCCCCTCTGTAGGGGGCAAAATATTGGAAATAGAAAAAAAAGTTTCAAGTAAAAGTTTATTTTTTTTTCACCAAGAATTGGTAGAATCCAAATATGCTATCAAAAATATACACTCCAATTTGAAATTCTGAAGTTGGGTGGCCTGGGGGCAAAGTGGGTGGTCGCCCCTAGTGGTTGATTGCATGAAAACAAACTTCCCTTTGCATGGTAGAGATCCCCCAAGTTTCATTAATTTATCTCAACCCGTTCAAAAGTTAAGAGGGGAGGGGGAGACTTTTGGACCACCTTGTATATCCAAGAAGTTCTTTTAAAGTGGGAAATGTAAATGGGTTTTTTTTTGTACCAATATATCTTTTTTCTTCGATACTTAAAAAAACAAATAAAGAATGTAAAACAATTTGACTTTTATATCAGTGTTAACATTTTATTTATTTAAAATTAAAATAAATAAGAAAGGTTAAATTCTTCGAACTAGAGGCTGTTTTAAAAACAGCACTCAAGTGCTTCCTTGATAAAATGAACTAAAAGTTTGCCCTACTTCTCTGCAGCAATTAAATTTAATCAAATTTATCTGACTACGATATTGCAAACCGACTTCAAATTCCAGTTTTTATTGGCTGATTATTTAAAATAATTCTAAAACTCGGTCATTCGAATAAAAACAATGCAAATGAAATACTTAAAAAAAAAAAACATTGAATTTATCTTGTTTGAAATTTAACTTTGTTTTATATTTTGTCGTATTATTCATGTTGTCAATGTATAAACATGGATTGTGTTAATGTTTCCTTTCTCATATATCTAAACGCAGCATTGACAAAGGTGTTTTAATATTGTGAATTTTAAAACTAATGCTTTTTATGAACTTCACTTTTATTTGTTCCTGCCGTCTGTCGTTTATCGTCCAAATCTTTTGAGGGTTTATTTAACTCTCTTCCAGTCATGAAATCGAGCTGAAACTTGGCACATACACTCTATACCAATACAAAAACATTCCATCAAATTAATTAAAATAAATATAAATTATAAAATATGGTGGACTCTTTCGTATTCTATTAAGTGGTGGATTTAAAAAGTTATTTGCCTTATTTGTTTTATTTCTCTATATATTTATATTAAAATTTTATCAGCGCCAAAAATGACGCTCCCGTCCTTTGATTAGTCTAACAACTAATATCCACTTAACCGGGACTATTCCTTCTTGTTTATCGAGACGTCCGCCAGGTAACAACCAAGATATCGGTAAAAAAAAAGGTTATTTTCTCTATTTTAAACGTTTAGGTCCGCTTTAACATGTGTACTATGTGGGGGCGCACATCCAGCAAATTACCGAGGCTGCGAAGTCCACAAAAAGGTTTTACATTCCCTAAAATCAAATCAAAAATCCTCCTCAAAAAAATTCATCAGTTCCAAGAGATAACCTTCAACCTCAAGCCACCTTAACAGCAGCTTTTCCACCTCTACCTTCGACTTCATCCCACAAGGTCATCAATGAACCATCCTCCAACATCAGTTATGCCGCTGCTGCTTCAGGTACCGCTCAACGCTCTTCACAAAGACAACAACCTACCTATATTCCACCTCCCTCCTCCCACATAGATATAACTACCTCGCTCCAAACTACCCTCAACTCCTTCCTTTCTGAGCTAAAAACTGCCATAGAACCTCTTTTAACAGTCCTTCGTACCTTTTCATCCATTGTCTCTATCTTTCCCGCCTTCTCCCAAAAATGATTTCCCTCACTCAAAATTCCCTTTCCATACTCCTTTGGAACGCAAATGGTGCAACCCAACATATAAACGAACTCGATACACTCTTACACACAAAAAGGATCGACATTGCCCTCATAACCGAAACACATTTCACATCACGATCACACTTCTACATCAGAGATTACACTACACACAGAACCGATCATCCAAATAACACGGCACAAGGGGGCAGTGCGATCCTAATAAAAAATTCCCTATCTCATTATGTTCACCCTTCCTCTCCAACAGAATCTATCCAAGCTTCAACCATTACCCTTCTTTCTTCACCTTTTAATCTTTCAATTTCCTCCATATATTGTCCACCTAGCAAACCAGTAACCCAACAAGATTTTAGATCCTTCTTCCAATCCCTAGGACCGAGGTTCATTGCCGGAGGTGACTACAACGCTAAACATCCACACTTTGGATGTAGAGCAAGTAACCCCCGGGGATCTACCTCGCTCCTACCCGTAATCCTATAAAATAATTACCATATCCAAGCTCCTACCGACTACACCTACTGGCCTACAGACCCACACAAACTTCCTGACCTCTTAGATTATTTCGTAACCAGTCCTATCAACCATCTTCACCCTTCAACTTCAACACTAAACGACCTATCTTCCGACCACAGTCCCGTCCTTCTACTTCTAGACCTCGTACCCACTCCTAAACCTAGAGAAACCCTAATTAACGGACATGTAGACTGGGACTTTTTTAGACAGCTAGTAACTGACAGACTTGACTTAAAAACTCAATTAAAGACTTCCGACGAGATAGACCTTGCTGTACAGACTTTAACCGAGACGATACAATACTCGTTATGGACAGCGACTACTCCTTACAGGACAAAACCGACGACTTTCGACCCTCACTTACCACAGACTATACGGGCAATAATAACAGAAAAACGACGTGCTAGAGCAAGATGGAAACAGACTCGCTACCCTACTGACAAACTAACATTTAATAGACTATCTAGGAAACTGTCGACTGCACTAACAGACTATAAAGCTAGAAAATTCGCGGACTATACCGACAGACTAACCACTGAAGACAAATCGCTTTGGAACACGACTCGTAGAATCCTAAACCACAAAATAAATCCCTCTCCTATCCGAAAACCCGATCTTTCATGGGCAAAAAGCAATACAGAAAAAGCTGAACTTTTTGGTCAACACCTCTCAAACCTTTTTACTCCCCATCCTGATATTCTTGATCATACTCATTCTTTAACAATAGATGAAGACCTCACCATTCCTCTTCAACTCTCCCCCCCTCCTAGAGCTTTCCATCCATCAGATGTTATATACGTAATTAAAAACCTTCCTTCAAATAAAGCCCCTGGTTACGACTTAATTACCTCAAGTATCCTAAAACAACTTCCCAAGAAAGGAATCCTCTACTTAACCCAAATCTACAACTCTGTTCTCCGAACTACCTACTTTCCTACTCTCTGGAAATTTGCAAAAATAATTATGATCCCTAAACCATCAAAACCTTCCCATATTCCCACCTCTTATAGACCTATCAGCCTCCTTCCTGTCATGGGTAAAATTCTGGAAAAATTACTTCTTCGGCGTATTTACCCCATCATAGAGTCCTTAAATATAATCCCAAATCACCAACTAGGTTTCCGATCCTTTCACTCAACCATTCAACAATGTCACAGAGTTGTAGATATTATCTCATCTACCCTTGAGCGGAAAAAGTACTGCTCAGCTGTCTTCCTGGATGAAGCTCAAGCTTTCGACAGGGTCTGGCACGCTGGCTTACTCTGGAAACTCAAGGGTATCCTCCCATTTACCTATTACCTCATCCTTAAATCATATTTAGAAAACCGTTTTTACCATGTTTCCTATAATTCCTCAACATCTCCTATTTACCCTATAAATGCAGGGGTACCCCAAGGTAGCATCCTTGCTCCCTTCTTATATAATATTTTCACCCATGATATCCCTCAACACCCTTCAACCATCCTTGCTTCCTTTGCAGACGACAAATGTATACTCTCCACCCATAAAAATTCTCACGTTGCGTCTGATCTCATTCAAGAACACCTCTATCTTCTTGAAATATGGCTAAACAAATGGAGAATAAAAATAAACGAGAGTAAAAGTGTTCATGTGACCTTCTCCTTGAGACACGGAAACTGCGAACCTCTATTCCTTAACCATATCCTAATTCCACACCATAGTACCGTCCGCTACCTTGGCTTATACCTTGATCGTAGACTCACATGGGCACACCACACATTAACACTACTCAAACGCATCAACACACGCTATAAACTTTTACATAGACTCCTCAACAAAAAATCCAAACTCAACACACATAACAAAATACTCATATACAACACAATTCTCAAACCTGCATGGGCATATGGCATTGAACTATGGGGCTGCACCAAACGCTCCAACTCCTACCGCATCCAATCCTTACAATCAAAGATCCTCAGAACTATAGTAAATGCACCCTATTACGTATCCAACCAAATCCTACACACTGACCTAAACGTCCCATTTGTCCGAGACCTAGCTATTTCCCGCTATAGATCCTTCCACCACTCAGTCTCCCTCCACACAAATCCTTTGATCCAAAACCTGTCATTCCAAACCATTCCTGACAATCCTCCGCGCGGTCGGTGTTCCGCGCATGCGTGCTAGACTTTCTTGTTCACTCACTCTTAACTCACGCCATTTTGGTTGTTCTACCTTGTGTTTTCATCATGAAAGAGGAGTAGTTCAATAACCCAACAACGTCTTCACACAAAAATTATAATTGGAAAAATTGACCGGTTTCGGCTGTTCTAAAGCAGCCTTCTTCAATCTGATCAAATCTAAAGCATCTAAGAATCTAAAGCAGCCTTCTTCAATCTGATCAAATCTAATGCATCTAAGAATCTAAAGCAGCCTTCTTCAGCCTTCTTCAATCTGAAGAAGGCTGCTTTAGAGCAGCCGAAACCGGTCAATTGTTTCAATTAAAATTTTTGTGTGAAGACGTTGTTTGGTTATTGAACTACTCCTCTTTCATGATGAGTCGCTATCATGAAAAACACAGTCGAGGATCTTGTGTTTTCAGTTTGCTGTCCACACAATTTAAAATGTTTATGACAATTACCGATCCCGCCAACTGTGAAATTCTTGTCGCAATTCGATTTTGGAACGCAAGGAATGTGAAACCGGAAATTTATCGACAAGATGATTACGATGAGGACGCGGAGTGACTTAGGGAAAGTTAAGCAGACTTAGGACTCATCCTTTTTAGTGCAGGGAGGGAGAATCGGACACAACAAAGATGACCAGCGCGTAAAACAACAAATGTCTGAGTAACTGAAAGCCGATATGTAAATGTTTGGCAGGTGGTATTCCATAATTTATTTATTAAATTGATGGGAGTGACGGGGAAGAAGGTGTTAGTTTGAACAAGAACTCGGCTAATCTATAATTACCTTGTTACCTCGTAGAACTTCTCTCCTCGTCATGTTCAGGCCTCACAAACTTACCATATTTAATCATTTTCTCTTGCAAGCTCGAACAGGAGTATGAAGTAGTACCTGTGACAGAACCATCAAGAAATCCTTTACCGACGCCTTTACAACAAACACCCTATATCAATATTTAATATACCTACATATTGAATAATAATGTCAATATTTAATATACCTGCATATTGAATAATAATGTATTTTTCAAATTTATGTATACCTATTTGTGTATCATGTATATATTTTATATGTATCTGACCAATTTTTTTTTTTTTTTTTTTTTTTTTTTTTATACTTTTGACGTCCCTATTAATTCAGTTAAATTCAGACTTTGTTTTATAATACCTTTTTCTTGTTTTAACAACATAATACAACAAACTTGTAAGTATGGTACCAATCACAAAGTATGTGCTGAAATCAAATAACGTGATCGAATCTCTAAACAATTTCTGTTCAGAACTTCAGTCATATTAATGCTCTAATGATCTCCTCACTCACAAACCTATTATGTGTGAGACACTAGTTATCCTTCAAGGAAAATCTGAATACTGCAATTACGTCAACATATCTAACTATTAACAGAAGTAAATCAATGCCTAGCAGTTTTCACTTCTCTAGAAGAAATAAAAATAAAATCAACTAGAGAAACAGTGTCAAAAATACTTAACGGAATTTTCTGGTTAATAAATCAAAGAAATGGAGATCTAATCTACAAGAACAAAATCCTTCAACATATGCCTACCACTCCAGGACATACCAACCAACATGGACCTTCGGTTGCCTATGGAAAGGATTTCTAATTTCACCATTAATTTATGAACATTGGATTTCAGGAACACTCCCACCATATCTTTCATTTCAGTAAAAGGACATCCATTGACTACTTATGTAGCCGGCACTTGGAGAACGTTTCTGTACTTTCTGTTATTTACACAGTTGTGCTTGGCACTTGGCTTGTCGCGCCTCATGATGTAACCTCTTACGGATTCCGAAACAAACCAATCAGGACACCCCTTCAACATCTCCCAGGATCATCCTTCCAGGAGACGCTTCAATCTAAGAGGGAAGGAGTTACCACGACAGATATTGAAGACATCAGCAGTCCCGGCATCAGCAGTTTTCATTCTATATAACAGGCAAGACTGCACCCGCCCGCCAGTCTTAGTTTTGAATTAATACGTGTAAGTATCTATTGTAATTGCTAGGCTCCAACCTTGTGTTGTAAAATTTTATATTTGTTGTAATTAATTATTAAAAGTCTTTTTAAAAAGTCACTTAACTGTTCTTTAATTATAACTTATATATACAGTGTGTCCCCGGATCGACGCATGAATAGGTGAAAAAGAATCAAATAATTTGAATTAAAATTTTATCTTCTTGGGTTCAGCCCTGCTTGGATAGAAATTAATTTATGTTTCGAAAAATCAAGTATGTCTTGGAAATTTACATAAAAGTTATTTTTCCCACTAGTAAAGTGCTTCTTCTCTAGGAGATACGACAAAATGTTATAAGAAAGAGTTGTTTAGAAAGAAATCTGAGTAGGAATACAAAATTTTAAAACGCTCCGCCTACTTTGATATATTGCATTATTTACCATTTTAATTTTTTTTTAATTTTTGAAGATTTTAATTTTTTTTTATTTTTGAAAGAATTTTGTGAGGAAAAGTTCTTACAAAATTGATAAATTATGCAAGTGCAAAAAAATTAATTTTTTCATTCGCCTGTTACGAAATTTAAATATTTATTATTAGAAATAAGAATAATTACAATAACAAAACACAAATAATTCACGAATAAATTTAATTTTGTACTAACATAATAATATTCATAGTGGTATTTTCGAAATTTGAAACCTATTTTATGGCACAGAAAACACCACTAAAATTATTATTTTTTACCCTTATATTTTCCTGCGTGTGTCTGTCTGTCCGTCTTTCGCCTGCTCTCACGGTAACACTTTTCGTCCGATCACGTTGAAATTTGGCATATATGTGTATAGTACATACCCACACATTTTAAAAATATAGAGACTTAAAAAAAATATTTTTCAAAACAATTAGGGTAAACAAACTTAAGGGTTAAATGGTTAACCCCCCTGGTTGGTTTGTTTCTTGAGACCGTGAGGGGTATCATATGAAAGGGTACGTCGAGCTGATTACATAATATATTATTTCTTGGTTATAACCTTGATAGGGCGAGCGTAGGCGAGTTTGAAGTTGGTGTAAAAAGTGTCCCCCCCCCTTCTATCTCGCTTATGTAAAATGCAAAAATTCTGAAAAAATTCCTGAACATCCTTCGACCAAAAGTAAAGATACCACTTTTTGGAAATTAAAAAAAAAAAATGTTTTTATTGACAAAATACGTTTTTTTTATAATTATGCTCTTTTGGATGTATTTTTATGTTTATAGTCCGGTTCACTGGCAAAAACCACTTTATCAAAAGTTTGTTTATTAGCTCAGTCAATAAAGGCCAAAAACAGGCTGTACCCGCAACTAATTTGGGGAAATCTGGATTTTTTCCTAATGATAGACCATGATAAGAGGTACATTCTCTCAAAAGTCCCCACTTCTCCCCCTTGTGCTTCCCCCCCCCCCCCCCCTACCCCCTCTTAATGTTCAAAATTTACTTATTTTTCACTTTTTACGCAAAACTGTTTATTTTTTGAAGAGAAGTGTTATTAACAAAAATATTTCTCACATAATTCTGCACAAAAAAGGTCCTATGCATGCTTGAAGTGAGACATACCGTTTTCGATATATTGTTGATAAAAATTCCAATTATTCATTTTTTCGAACCAAGATGTGTTAAAAACAACACTTCTGATTTTAATAAAATTTGGATGGAAGGTCATACTTAGCCTATTGTTGATCCTATATAAATTTCAACCTTCTGCGCCCATTATTTTATCTTGCACTTGCGCACAAACATACATTTATTTAGACCTTTATCTTCAAAAGTACTCAACTGATTAATATGAAATTTGGATGGTTTGTCGCAAGTAGCCTGCAGATAGCCCCAACTTAATTTCAACCGTCTGCGCTCTTTACATTTTCTAAATTGGTTCCCTTTCTGTCTGTCTTTTGATCAATTTTTTGTCTGTCTATTATGAGTTAATGTATCAATTTAGCAAAATTTAAAGAGCGCATTAAAGTTATAATTTAAAGTTTGGGCCATCCGCGGGATACTTGCGACAAACCATCCAAATTTCATATTCATCAGTTAAGTACTTTTGAAGATAAAGGTCGAAATATATGTATGTTTGTGCGCATGTGCAAGATAAAATAATAGGCTAGATTTCCCCTAATTAGTTGCAGGTAAAAACCTATATTAACTGAGCTAATGTGTTTTGAGAATATGAGACCCATAGGATAGTTCAAAGTAGGCTTTTTAGAATTAAAAAATCTACATCAATAGGTACAACTAAAAACAATACAGTGTTGCCTACGCCCCCGCTGTGTGCTGAATAGCACACACTTGACCTGTTTATTTACTATTTTTATCAGCACAATAGGCATAATATGAAGTGGTAAATAATGCAATATATCAAAGTAGGCGGAGCTCCTTTAAATTTTGTATGCTTGCTCATTTTTTCTCTCAGAACAACTTTTACTTAAAACATTTTGTCGTATCTCCTTCAGAAGAAGCTCTTTACTAGTAGGAAAAATAACTTATTTATAAATTTCCAAGACACACTTGATTGTTCGAAACTTAAATTATGACATAAATTAGTTTCTATCCAAGCAGGGCTGAAACCCAGAAGATGAAATTTTAATTCAAATAATTTTAGTCTTTTTCACCTATTCATGCGTCGATCCGGGGATACACTTATAAAAAGATGTATACGGGATTTCGCGCAGGAAATTAATTCTCTCTTACCCTACTTCTTCTAGTTCCTTTTCTCGCCGCTTGTCTTCGCTTCTTTAACCTTTCAAAGGCTCCTTTATTTACATCTTACCCTGCTCTTTTGGATTATATATTTATTTTAAAAATTATTAATTAAAAAAGGTTTTTAATAAATTATTATGTTTGTTCCTATTAATTACATATCTATTTAACACATATCTAACTTTTCATATAAGTTTTCTCTCGTATCTTATTTTATTAGTTATTTCCGTCTCTTGTAACTTATTTGTGTGTCATTTTTATTCTATTGTTTAATCCTTTATTGTATTTTGTATGTTAATAGATACTTTGTTGATGGTAACATGTTTTAGTAACCAAAACGTTAGCTTATGAAAAATTGAAGTTTCATGCAATTCAATTACCATTATGAAACAACATTGTCTTGCCATTTTGTGAGAGTTACATCAGTGAATGCCCCGTGAATATCTAACTGTGGTCCACTAGTGGACGCCTACTAATGGGTTTGAAGTTATTTGAAGTGGTTGTTTGTTTGCCGTCAGGTTGATGAATGGAAGGTGAAGATGTACCGTGGTGCTGAAGGCGTTAGAACAGCTCAGCTCGGCCTAGAGATAGGTGCAGAACACGTGGGCGAGTTGAAACTCACGTGTCTCTCAACAATACCTGCCTACTTGGGTCATCATGCTAGACACTCCGACTACGCCGACTCAAAGCAAAATACTATAGCAAGTAAGTAAACTAAAGCAATTAACAGGTAGTGTAGTTAGAATCTCCATTAAGCCTTGTCCACGCTAGTAGACATGTTGCGCGATTTTGGTCTCAGAGACAATGTCTAGCGATTTGTCTATAGACATCGGCTAGACAAATGGCGTCTACGGTCTCGTTGCTAGACCAAAAATCGCATGTCTATGGTTTTCCATTCTAAATGGTAGACACGGTGCAACGGTAGTCATGTTGCGCAACGTGTCTACAAGTGTGGACGCTAGACCTAGACAATAGACGGCCTCAGAAGACGTCTATAGACACGTCGCGGAACGTGTCTACTGGTGTGGACTAGGCTTTACTGTTAAGCGTAGTCATGTTGTAACTCCTTATATCATAGTGCTACCTAGAATATCCATTACTGTTAAGCGGAGTCTAATTCTAACTTCTTGTATCATAGTGCTACCTAGAATATCCATTACTGTTAAGCGGAGTCTAATTCTAACTCCTTGTATCATAGTGCTACCTACAATATCCATTACTGTTAAACGGAGTCTAATTCTAACTCCTTGTATCATAGTGCTACCTAGAATATCCATTACTGTTAAGCGGAGTCTAATTCTAACTTCTTGTATCATAGTGCTACCTACAATATCCATTACTGTTAAGCGGAGTCTAATTCTAACTCCTTGTATCATAGTGCTACCTACAATATCCATTACTGTTAAACAGAGTCTAATTCTAACTCCTTGTATCATAGTGCTACCTAGAATATCCATTACTGTTAAGCGGAGTCTAATTCTAACTCCTTGTATCATAGTGCTACCTAGAATATCCATTACTGTTAAGCGGAGTCTAATTCTAACTTCTTGTATCATAGTGCTACCTAGAATATCCATTACTGTTAAATGGAGTCTAATTGCAACTCCTTGTATCATGGTGTTACCTAGAATCTCCATTACTGTTAAGCGGAGTCTAATTCTAACTCCTTGTATCATAGTGCTACCTAGAATATCCATTACTGTTAAGCGGAGTCTAATTCTAACTCCTTGTATCATAGTGCTACCTACAATATCCATTACTGTTAAACGGAGTCTAATTCTAACTCCTTGTATCATAGTACTACCTAGAATATCCATTACTGTTAAGCGGAGTCTAATTCTAACTCCTTGTATCATAGTGCTACCTACAATATCCATTACTGTTAAACGGAGTCTAATTCTAACTCCTTGTATCATAGTGCTACCTAGAATATCCATTACTGTTAAGCGGAGTCTAATTCTAACTCCTTGTATCATAGTGCTACCTAGAATATCCATTACTGTTAAGCGGAGTCTAATTCTAACTCCTTGTATCATAGTGCTACCTAGAATATCCATTACTGTTAAGCGGAGTCTAATTCTAACTCCTTGTATCATAGTGCTACCTAGAATATCCATTACTGTTAAGCGGAGTCTAATTCTAACTTCTTGTATCATAGTGCTACCTAGAATATCCATTACTGTTAAATGGAGTCTAATTGCAACTCCTTGTATCATGGTGTTACCTAGAATCTCCATTACTGTTAAGCGTAGTCTAATTGTAACTCCTTATACTGATCTATAAACATAGACATATCTAGTTCGAACCCGACCCAGAGAAGTAAGAAATATCATTGTACATGTGTAAAGCAGGCTCTCCCTCAATATGCAGTTTGATCTAATGTTGTTTCGTTAACAACCTAATGTTTTTTTTTGTATTAACCTAATGTTGTTTTGGTAATAATCTAATGTTTTTTTGGTAATAACCTAATGTTGTTTTGGTAATAACCTAATGTTGTTTTGGTAATAACCAAATGTTGTTTTGGTAATAATCTAATGTTGTTTTGGTAATAATCTAATGTTGTTTTGGTAATAATCTAATGTTTTTTTGGTAATAACCTAATGTTGTTTTGGTAATAACCTAATGTAGTTTTGGTAATAATCTAATGTTGTTTTGGTAATAACCAAATGTTGTTTTGGTAATAATCTAATGTTTTTTTGGTAATAACCTAATTTTGTTTTGGTCAATACACTCTGCATCTAACTCTGTCCTAATCCATATTCAATTTAATTTTTTTTAACTCTTTTATTTTAACAGTAATTTCGCATGAATTTCTCATATATGATATCCTAAAGTGTGTAAATATATGCTTTATTTAAAATGTTAACCTATATTTTATATAATACCATTACCATTTAAAAATAACGTTTTTCTTGATACAAAATGATAAAATAAACTTTAATTGACTTGAATTTGTCCATAAACGGAAAATAAATGGTCTTTAGAACTTGTAACTGAAAGTAATTATCACGTCGGTTTAGTTTCTAAAGAGAAGGGAAAAATGATTTCTACAGGAAATGTAAAGAAACAAGAAGCAAAAAGGAACAAGTAGATTAAACTGTCATTATTTCAGAGTAGGTCCGGTAGATGGCAGCGGCGACGGGGGTTCGAAGTGAAAGAGAGTCAGACAAGAGTTGTGTTGTGTTGCTCCAACTTGTTCCTTAGTTTTTCTTTACTCTCAGATACTCGTATACACTGTGCTAGAGTAACGAGTTGAAAACAGAGAGTTGGAGGAGTCAAAGAGTCAAGAGTTGTTTAACATTATTGAGTTTCTCTGCGGATAGTTAATCTTGTTGAAAAGTTGGAGAGCTACTAAACTGCTTTACTCTATGTTATTAAAACTCATTTTTCTTGTCAATGAAGCGGGAAATGTTTCTTTTAAGGTTAGAAAAAACGTTTTAACCTAAATTACGACTGTAATCTTGGTCAATTTCCTTTTTAAACGCATTCACAGAAACTTTACAGGCTATGCTAACTTAAATACAGAATTACATAACAAGAAAAAAAATCTTTATCAGTAGTAAATCACATTCGAACCGAACAAAATTACTTGAAAGCCATTGGAAGGGGGGGGGGGGGGGGAATAAATAAATAAATATGTGGGAGACTGTCACGCATTTGAAGTGAAACTTAAGTTCTAGAAACAGTTGATTTTACTACGTTTTTATTAGCTTGCTTTCTTGTTTGTTAGTGGGGGTGTCCAGTACAAATCTTGCAATCGATTTTTAACTAACTTCCAGATTAGCTAGACGTTTAAAACTTTTAGAATAGCTCAGAACTCGATGACAATGCATTATTTTAATACATTTAGCCATATTACAGCAGAATTTAATTAGTTTTTAGCAAATTTTGCTGCATGGAAAGTTATAGTCCACAGGCCACCATAAGAAGTGAGTCGCTGATTGATAAAGTTTTCTTACCTTATGGAATCGCTTATTTATGCCTTGTCCACCGATGAATTGGGTATATGGCAACTGGGCGCTGGGCCATTTCTTTTTTGTTGACATGCCAAACTTGCCCTTCTGCGGAAACATTGAAAAGAGATAGATAAAGTTTTGATTTTCACAGTATCGTTTAGTTAAATTATTTAAAAAACAGTGGTAAAGGTGGCCACCGATAAGAGTGGGCCGTTTGGGGTGTCCACCGCCCCAAACATATCACTTTGCGGGGACGTTGAAAAGAAAACGGCCCACTCTTATCGGTGGCCACCTTTACCACTGTTTTTTAAATAATTTAACTAAACGATCCTGTGAAAATCAAAACTTTATCTATCTCTTTTCAATGTTCCCGCAGAAGGGCAAGTTTGGCATGTCAACAAAAAAGAAATGGCCCAGCGCCCAGTTGCCATATACCCAATTCATCGGTGGACAAGGCATAAATAAGCGATTCCATAAGGTAAGAAAACTTTATCAATCAGCGACTCACTTCTTATGGTGGCCTGTGGACTATTAGTTCGGAAAAAAATTACGCATGTTATTTTATTTGTTTTGACATGACCCATATACAGGGTGTTCCGCATAAGTACCTACAGAGAAAAACCTATGAATCTACATCAAATTTCTGATCAAAAATGTCAAGTAACCTTGGGTCCTACGGACCTTCGTATTCGAGATACATCGATATATCGATTTTTTTTATTTAGGTCATGTTTTTAGCCATAAACTACGTAATAAATAACAATCTAAATAAGATAGAAAGATGCAGTTTGCGGCATCGTAAAGAGCATTACATTTTCTTTAAGAAATCACTTCTTTTAGTACTTAATAAGTTTATAAACTTAGTGATAATGCAAGGAAAACATTAAAATTGGAAATTATATCAAATGTTTATACAACTTGGAGTTTCCATAACTTCTATATTTTTATAGCTATTATAATGTTTAAAAAAACTGCGCAATTTTATAAGCTTTAATTCGATATAGCATTGTCTATAGTTTACGTAAGTTTTCATAGAGAAATAGTAGAAAAACTATTAGGAAATCAATTTATTAAGTAACAGCTCTATGAATTTTCTGCAATTTTAAAATTAACATTTGATTGTTTTCTTTTCATATGCTAGCGCGGTAGTGTCTGAAGAATAGCTGGGGGTCTGCTCGTGAGTATGCGAGGCAGTTCCAAACAGACGACATCTTTCCTATTATAGTTTTCAAGTTATCGAAAGAAGATGCTGAACAACAGGCACTGTTGATTGGTTACTGATCCTAGGACTAGTATTAGAAGGGCTTCGGCTGTATTGGGTATTGCAGGGACGCAGATTTTTAGAATTTTGAAAAGAAAAAGAAATCAGCTCTTCCCTAGTATACACAATTGTTCTGTATAAAATACTTTTTGCTAGGTCCCCCATCCACCCATCCATTGGATCCAACTATTTCACTATGAAAACTTACGTAAACTATAGACAATGCTATATCGAATTAAAGCTTATAAAATTGCGCAGTTTTTTAAACATTTTAAACATTATAATAGCTATTAAAATATAGAAGTTATGGAAGCTCCAAGTTGTATAAACATTTGATATAATTTCCAATTTTAATGTTTTTCTTGCATTATCACTAAGTTTATAAACGTATTAAGTACTAAAAGAAGTGATTTCTTAAAGAAAATGTAATGCTCTTTACGATGCCGCAAACTGCATCTTTCTATCTTATTTAGATTTTTATTTATTACGTAGTTTATGGCTAAAAACATGACCTAAATAAAAAAATCGATATATCGATATATCTCGAAAACGATGGTCCGTAAGACCCATGGTTACTTGACATTTTTGTCAGAAATTTGATGTAGATTCATAGGTTTTTCTCTGTAGGTACTTATGCGGAACACCCTGTATACGATCTTCATTTTGACGGGATTCAAATTTATGATTTATAAAAGAAAATTTAAAAATGTAGTATATAAAAAGTTATTTTTATCTTGTAATTATTATGCATTGCTTTCTTTGCATTAGTTAACGATTTTATTATTTCAGGATTAAGAAATGGTTATGTGGAATTTAATTGAAAAATAAAATATTTTTATAACATTTTAGCCAATAATGAAGATAAAACATGACAACAACATTTATATATATTATATTATTATAATGTTTGTAATATTACGCTTATATACCATAGGAACTGTCCATTAACAGTACTCACAGATACTAGCTTGAATTAATACAATTGATACAACATATGTTTAGAAGTTAAGCATTGTTTAACAAATCACGTGGCCACTGCCTCTTTAGACGCCGAGGAGGATTTCCAGGAATGAATGGTAATGACAGGTTGTGAATTAAAGGATTGGGGTGTTGGGATATGGAGTCATGGAAGGATTTATATCGGGATATGGCTAGTTCATGGACGAAAGGGACTTTAAGGTCGTTGTGAAGGGTGAAGTTTGAAATATAGAAAGGAGCGTGGACTATTCTTCTTAGGATTTTGGACTGTAGGGACTGGATACGATAGGAGTTGGAACGCTTGGTGCAACCCCAAAGTTCAATACCGTATGACCATATGGGCTTAATTATTGTGTTTGTGTTATAATGAGTAATTTGTTATGTGTGCTGAGTTTAGATGTATGGTGTAGAGGTCTGTGTAAAAGTTTGTAGCGTCTGTTGCAGTCTTGTCGTTTAAGTTTAGTGTGGTGTGCCCAGGTCAATCGCCGGTCCAAGTGTAAACCAAGGTAGCGGACGGAACTAGAGTGAGGGATAGGGATTTGGTTTAGGATTACTGGCTCACATATGCCATGTCTCAAACTAAACGTTACATGGACACTTTTGTTTTCATTAATTTTGATTCTCCACTTCTTGAGCCAAGTTTCCAGAAGTAAGAGGTGTTCCTGAACTTGTTCATATGCTATTATAGGTGATATGTTAGATGATAAAATACATTTATCATCTGCAAAGGAAGCTAAAGTGGTGCTAGGATGTTCAGGGATGTCGGAGATGAAAATGGTATACAGGATTGGACCTAGGATGCTTCCTTGGGGTACACCTGCTTTTATAGGATAAATTGTTGCTGTGTATCGAAAAATCATCTACCTCAATGGCTAGCACTTATGCCCTTTCAATCAAAGTTCGGTGGATCGATACTCGTCTAAGTGAAAGATTTTTTACAGGTAAATTAACTGCCGACTTAAGCCGGCAGTTGATTTACCTGTAAACAAATTTTTCACTTAGACGAGTCTTGAATCACAAACTTCGTTACATGGAATTTCGTTTCATCCGAGCCATTTTACGCGCCTAAAGAAGTTCCACTTCAAAATCTGTCGGAAAAACTCGACAAGAACTCAATCCCATTTTAACAAATTTTAATCCCATAAAATTTAATTTAATCAATGTATAATTAAACATAAATATTTAAAAGAGCTCCGCAGGTGGTTGTTTGTATTACTTTTTTGAATCAAATTTATATATGACGAAAACTAAAGTGTTCTTTGGAAAACGACAGGTTAGAATAATATGGACGTATTATAGTTATTTGTGCAACTAGTGCGCAAAGTGGCACTTTGCTGCACTCGAGAGAAATATTTACGCACGAGCTGCAGGCGAGGGCGGAAAGGTTTCTCGAGTGCAGCATAGACCCTTTAAGCTCGAGTTGCACATTACATTTTTCCTACATTTAGTTTTTAATCTGTAAATAAAATATAAAATAATAGTGTTCATCAACATGTGTAAAAAAAACAACTTTATAATATCATTAAAATTCATGTACAAAAAAGAAGAAAAACATTTTACAATATCAACTAAACCAGCTGTTCTGTTTATAGCCAGTGTTGCCTTTTTTTGCCTGATTCAGCAAACCTGTCCAAGCACTGATATTATTTTTCATCATAACACTTACTCATCACATTTGATTCTTTTCTTAGATTGTCTATCTTTACTTTTTTATACTTGATATATAGTGTTTAAATCATGTAGTTAGTTAGAAAATAATCATTAGTTATCATTATTATTATAATTTGGATTATTTAACCTTTGTTTAGATTTAAGTACTTAATGTTCGTAAGTTGGAACATTGGAGTGCGGTAAAGTAAAATGAGTGCGGTAAAGTAAAACGAGTGTAATTATGTAGTAAGTGCAGGAATCTGCTGTGTTGCGTACTATTTTGATTGCGATAACAACCACTTTATCGGTCAACTGTAGGAAAAAGTATTTTAAGCAAAATCACCAGATTTTTTCACGTTTTTTTGGAGGATGGGGGTGGGGTTAGAATTTAGAGCTAGAAAATTAATTTCCCCATTTGTCTTTGGGGTACGATTTTCCTGAACTTATATGCCAAATTTAATCGAAATTGGCCCAGTAGTTTAACAACACGCATCTGCACAGACTACAAAGTACAAACGAAGGGTTTTTTTTAATGACTACTTTTTTGGACTCAGGGTACCTTAAAACGTGTAAATCCAACTAAATTATTTAACTGCTTGCTCAATTACGTACCGACAAATAACTTATACAAATTAACTCACCCTTTCATCACCACTAGATAATTATCCAAATATAGATAAACCTATTCCTATTATATTTTTTTAATGTTATGAAATTTTGTTAGGGTAAAAAAATAACAGTACGATTAAAAGGGATTTGGGTTTCCTATTTGGAAGCAGAGTTATGTTTGCATAACATTCATTTTTAAAAAAAAAACTGGATATAAAGTGGACTTCATATAATTAAGTTTTTCTATCTTTTTTTTGAACAAAAAAAAAGGGCAAAAGGAACTAGATAAAAAACATTTTGTGTGATCTTTGTATATTTAAAAAAAAAGAAAATGTTGAAAATTCGTTTTAGTAAAAGGATAAGACTAAATGCGGAAGAAAGATATAAAAACGTTAAAGAGAGAAAATATATATATAAAAAAACTGAATAGTAATTGGAATAATTTGTGTTATAGGCAGAGGGGGGGGGGGGTGCAGATGGTGTACAAGTGGTCTGGGCTAAGTGCTTTCAAGCCCGACCCAGGGAGTTAGAAGCCCAATTGGTCCGGCGGTGGACCTTCCACTATTGGCTACCACTTGTAGGCAATTAGTCGCTCATCCCACCGGCTCCTAAAATTGCCACCAAAATGGCCTCCTCTAACTCTACCACCATTCCCAAAACCATCTAAAATATCGTCATATTTCATCTCTTGCTCATCTTCAATCCCCCCTCCCCTCGATACTGAAAATTGCCCCTTTTATTGCCGCCTCTTCCCCCACTCTAACCCTCATTCTTAATTTACGAACCCTGGAGCTTCAAGCATTCTTTTTTTATACTTTCCATTACTTACCATAAAAAATACTAAACCCATTTCAATTTCTTTTTTTATCTTCTTTTGGGGAAATGGAGCTCAATTAGAGGCTACAAAAAAATATAAGTTAGAGAAAAGCTACAGTTCAGTTAACACCAACCTGGAAAACAGACAAATAAAAACAATCTCAATTTAAAAAGTATTTATAGGTAATTAAAGTCATAAGTTAGTAAGTAAAGTATTATTAGGTACTAACATTTTAAATGAGAGCCCATATAAATATATGTAAATTAGGTTTGTTTTTTTATAACAGGTTGCATAAAAATGTAAAAAAATATGAATAAAGGTTAATATGGGTGTCCAGAAAGTTCCACAACGCTCAATTACCTGAGTAGGATCTTACGTATCGGGAGGATTTTACGTATCCTTGGGATGCTCCTAAAAATTTCTGTGGTAGGCAACTTCAAAATGTTAAATGATAACACCCTTTTAGTAATGGCAGAATCGTAACGCAGTGGTAAAATCCTTATCAAGCACTAAAGAGAACATGATTTTCGTCGAGTTATGGATTTATAAAGTTGGAATATTTCTGGAAATAGAGTAACTTTAAGAGTGGGGAGGGGGGAGGGGTATGGTTCAATAGCACCACGGGGTCCACAGTAATGGTCAGATCTTTGCAATTGATACATTAGCCACTAGCCGATTTAGAAATAAGATGTTTTGCAAATTTTCTAAGCCAGCAAAACTTAAACGACGCTATATGACTTATATCTCTTATGTATCAATGTCAAAGAACGAAGAGCAAATTTCTTACCATTCTTTGAGCTAATCAGTAGGACTTTGGATGAAATGATGCAATTGTCTTATGGCATATCCCCCAAAATTTCATAAATTCCTCAAACGATTCTGCCTTAAACTGCGGTCCATTGTCCGATACCAATATTTTTGTGCAAGTACTTCTAACAGTTGTCGTTGGCATCATAGCGCAATTGGTGGTTAAGTAGAGATTACCTCCATCCATTTCGAATGCGCATCTACTACTATAAAATAATAGTCTCCCGCTGTTATCTTCATTATAGCTATAAGTACACTTTGCCATAGTCCCTCTGGTTCTGTCCACGGTTGGTCTTACAGTTTAGTCGAGTTATTTTGTTTCAGGCAACATGCTTCACATCCCTTAGCCGGTTCTTCGATATCTTGGTCTATGTTTTTCCAGTAACAAAAGTTTCGCCAGCCGTTTCATTTTCGTTTGGATTAATTAAATTGTTCCGCTTACACTTTACTTTTTTCCAATTTTAGAGCTTCTACCGGAAATCGCTTACTTGGCCTGCCTATATAAATAGAAGCACCCGACGCACTGACTCGGCTCGTTTTATTCAAGTTCACTTGGCCTGCCTATATAAATAGAAGCACCCGACGCACTCGCTCTGCTCGTTTTATTCAAGTTCACTTGGCCTGCCTATATAAATAGAAGCACCGAACGCACTGACTCGGCTCGTTTTATTCAAGTTCACTTGGCCTGCCTATATAAATAGAAGCACCCGACGCACTGACTCGGCTCGTTTTATTCAAGTTCATTTGGCCTGCCTATATAAATATAGAAGCACCCGACGCACTGGCTCTGCTCGTTTTATTCATGTTCACTTGGCCTGCCTATATAAATATAGAAGCACCCGACGCACTGACTCTGCTCGTTTTATTCAAGTTCACTTGGCCTGCCTATATAAATAGAAGCACCCGACGCACTGACTCGGCTCGTTTTATTCAAGTTCACTTGGCCTGCCTATATAAATATAGAAGCACCCGACGCACTGGCTCTGCTCGTTTTATTCATGTTCACTTGGCCTGCCTATATAAATATAGAAGCACCCGACGCACTGACTCGGCTCGTTTTATTCAAGTTCACTTGGCCTGCCTATATAGCGCTTCACATCCCTTAGCCGGTTCTTCGATATCTTGGTCTATGTTTTTCCAGTAACAACAATTTCGCCAGCCGTTTCATTTTCGTTTGGATTAATTAAATTGTTCCGCTTACACTTTACTTTTTTCCAATTTTAGAGCTTCTACCGGAAATCGCTTACTTGGCCTGCCTATATAAATAGAAGCACCCGACGCACTCGCTCTGCTCGTTTTATTCAAGTTCACTTGGCCTGCCTATATAAATAGAAGCACCGAACGCACTGACTCGGCTCGTTTTATTCAAGTTCACTTGGCCTGCCTATATAAATAGAAGCACCCGACGCACTGACTCGGCTCGTTTTATTCAAGTTCATTTGGCCTGCCTATATAAATATAGAAGCACCCGACGCACTGGCTCTGCTCGTTTTATTCATGTTCACTTGGCCTGCCTATATAAATATAGAAGCACCCGACGCACTGACTCTGCTCGTTTTATTCAAGTTCACTTGGCCTGCCTATATAAATAGAAGCACCCGACGCACTGGCTCTGCTCGTTTTATTCATGTTCACTTGGCCTGCCTATATAAATATAGAAGCACCCGACGCACTGACTCGGCTCGTTTTATTCAAGTTCACTTGGCCTGCCTATATAAATATAGAAGCACCCGACGCACTGGCTCTGCTCGTTTTATTCATGTTCACTTGGCCTGCCTATATAAATATAGAAGCACCCGACGCACTGACTCTGCTCGTTTTATTCAAGTTCACTTGGCCTGCCTATATAAATAGAAGCACCCGACGCACTGACTCGGCTCGTTTTATTCAAGTTCACTTGGCCTGCCTATATAAATATAGAAGCACCCGACGCACTGGCTCTGCTCGTTTTATTCATGTTCACTTGGCCTGCCTATATAAATATAGAAGCACCCGACGCACTGGCTCTGCTCGTTTTATTCAAGTTCACTTGGCCTGCCTATATAAATAGAAGCACCCGACGCACTCGCTCTGCTCGTTTTATTCAAGTTCACTTGGCCTGCTGTAACATTCCCATTTCGGGAAACAAGGGGCTACCCTAGCCGGATTGATAGTAGCCCCCGTTCTAGTTCAGTGGAGACGGGCGTGGGCCAAAAAAAAATAAAATAAAAATGGTATGCTCAAAAAAATAAAAAAAATTAATAGAGGGCGCCACGTTATTTTTCTAAAATTAAAAATGATAATAATAAAAGGTTGGGTGAATTTAAGGGACCTGAGAGAACTTATACTTGAAGAAAATTACTTAAATCAAGAAAAATAACGATAAATAATGATGGTGACAAAAATGATATTCAAGCAAAAGTTCTCTTAGATCTCTTATAATATAATACATAAAAAAAATTAAAATCAAAGTATGAAACAATAAAATTTATTCCCCGTAGAAAAAAAAGTAATAGTAGTTATAGCTATTCTATCCCCCAAGTAAAAAAAGGTATGAGTACAACATAATATAAAAAAAATCATAAAAAAAAGGTACCTTAGCTAAGGAATATTCCATTATAAAAAAAAAAATAACATAACAAAATTCTGTTGGTCGTCAGGATCGTCAGGAGTGTTTTCTGGATGAGCCGTGGAAAATTGAGATTAGTATCATAGGAGTAGTATCATCGGTCAGGATATCAGTCCTTTTGGATCTGAGCACTAGAGATGCTCACCAAATGACGAAATCGGAGAAGTCAATAATTAGTCGTCGTGGGCGCTCAAATCACCAATGTGCTGCCGCACATTAAAGAAACATCTTAGATGAGCCAGGTCACAAGCCACATGGCAGCGGCTACCGGACCCTCACTCACACTCGGCTCGATACTCTCACACGACTCCCGTCCTCTCCCGTTACGCGCTTGCCCTACCCCTCTTCCCTACAGATAAGACACAAAATGCCTTAGGAAACTAGGTTTTGTACTTTGCCCGGATTAAACAAAACAGATATAGAATAAAACTGCGAAATAAAAGTGCTAAACAAAATAAAATCTTAAGATAAACACTCTTAGACTGACGTCTCGGTCCAAGAGAAAACAAGATAGGTGTTTTTATAGAATGCGTCCACTCAATAAAAACAGGTAAATATTAGATAGATATAATAGGTATAGATAGATAAAAATAGAGTGAGATAGGGGAAAGAGATAGACAGAGAGGAAACGAGAAAGAGAGAGCGAGAGAGATACAAAAATTAAAACAAAACAATGTAGACGTATTTCGCATAGAAATTACGGCTACAAGAGGCTTTTAATTTTCTTCTCTTAACAATCAGTTTTCATCCTTTTAAAAAAAAAAAAAAAAAAAAAAGAGATAAACCCTCTCAGCGAGTGAAAAAATATTATATTGATGAAGTATAAGGAAAGAGTAAGATTTATTGGTTGTGTTTGGAAAAGCAGTGTTGCCTGCGGGGTTTCCCTGTCTTTAACGAATAGTAGAACACAGACACGTGTTTTCCACGTGTGCATAGCAAAGATTTATAGGCTCGTGTCAATGAGTAATAGCCTACTTTCAACTTACAATACAAGGAAATATTTCTCATACAAAACTTTCCTTACTCTCTCTAGCATTAGTTTTCTTATATTGTAACTTTCTTATTAAGTAAGTAATACCAGAAACAATCTGTCCGATACAACACGTGCTATATTTATTTTTTATACATAATTTCTTCGACCAGCGTTTTCAATTTGATTGGGGTTTCGGATTTTTACGGTTAAATTGTTTTTGTAACATTTTATCAATTACCTACAAAAATATTTCCTTCCTAGCGGGGAATCGATCTCGACTTTTCTCCTTTTACAATTAAATTTATGTTTATCAATATCTTAGAAACTAAAGTTTTTGCCAGGTAAAACGACTTATTCGGTTAGATTCGTGTTTAAATAGAATTTTCGTTTTAAAATCTGAATCGTCGTTTTTCTTTTTCTATTTTTTTTTTTTTTTTTTTTTTTTTTTTTGTTTAGGCAACGCCTCTAAACTTGGAGCTAATATTTTATATTTGAATTTTTCATCGAAATCGGCCCAGTACATAGCTCGACGACAGACAGACATTTTTTAAACCCACTTTTATAAACTCAGGGGACCAAACGTGTAAATCAATCAAATCGAATTTTAGCGGCATCAAAACCCTTTCTATCTTATCATTTAGTATTCCATGTATGTATATTATAGTTAAACGAATCCATATAAACATAGTTCAGATACTTTTGCTTCCATCACCTTTTATTTTAAATGTTATCCATTTTGCCTCTGTTTTAGTTGGTTTTTTAAATCAAAATGGACACCTTTATATATGTTTAAGTGATTTAATCTAGGCAATTAATTTAAATAAATATAAACCGGTGGAGAAAAATAAACCACTACTTCTGTTATATAAGAAATATTTGTTTCTAGCTGTTTAAACTTTGTATTGGTTAAAAAGAATAAACTGGTAAGTGGAATAACTTGGGAAAATATTGTACTAACAAAAAGGTATAACATTATAGAATGATAATTACAAGCTACGTGAAAAATGTGACGCTTTTAAATATTGTGTGGAAGTTAGGATTTAAAAGGAGGTCGATAGGTTTTCATTTATAGTACAATATTTTGACGATAGGTGGGCTGAGTTTCGATAAATGACATGCAAAATTTAACGCTCTTAAATATCGTGCCTGGAAGTTAGGATTTAATAGGAGGTAGATTGGTTTTCATTTTAGTTCATTGTAGTTCTAATACATACAATTATATCAAAGCTCCTAGCGGACAAAATGGTAATCAAAACGGATTAATGTTTCATAATTTCACACCTTAAGATCCATGTACAATATCAAATAGACAAATTATGAATACTTTTTCTCCACTTCATGGTTAAACATTGAAATGTCGATATGTGGATTGAATGCCCAAAAACATATCCATGATTCAATATTTTTCCATAAAATGGAGAAAATTAGTATTTTTTACTATTGATAAGGATATTAATATTGTTTGTGTGTAATATTATTTCACTCCTTTAAGCCAGTTAGGGTGATGAGCTTGGCTGCCAATATGTCACTTTAACTGGTTCCAGAAGCGTTATATGACATAAAGGTCACGACCTCTTGCTGGCCATTCTGTCCTCTAAATACCAACCTCTTCGAAATAGTCATCCACTTGCTGGGTTCTATGGGGTCGAGCAATATCATGCTTTTGAAGGAATCAATCACCGACTAAAGTTCTCTTCAAGAATTTCCTCACACCTGTCTTTATAAGCGTGCATTTGAAGATGTAAGAGGCAAATGTAACCACATGCTCTTCAAGGATGTCCTCTGCGTATACCTTCTTGTGTTTAGGGATCTGACAGGAACCACAGCTGTCAGTATGGGTGTGCATTTGAAGATGTAAGGGGCAAATTTGATCACATGCTCTTCAAGGATGTCCTCTGCGTATACCTTCTTGTGTTTAAGGATCTGACAGGAACCACAGCTGCACAGCTGTCAGTATGGGTGAGTATTTGAGGATATAAGGGGCAAATTTGATCACATGCTCTTCAAGAATGTCCTCTGCTTATACCTTCTTGTGTTTAAGGATCTGACAGGAACCACAGCTGCACAGCTGTCAGTATGGGTGTGTATTTGAGGATGTAAGGGGCAAATTTGATCACATGCTCTTCAAGGATGTCCTCTGCGTATACCTTCTTGTGTTTAGGGATCTGACAGGAACCACAGCTGTCAGTATGGGTGTGCATTTGAAGATGTAAGGGGCAAATGTGACCACATGCTCTTCAAGGATGTCCTCTGCGTATACCTTCTTGTGTTTAAGGATCTGACAGGAAATCTGACAGGAACCACAGCTGCACAGCTGTCAGTATGGGTGTGCATTTGAGGATGTAAGGGGCAAATTTGATCACATGCTCTTCAAGGATGTCCTCTGCGTATACCTTCTTGTGTTTAAGGATCTGACAGGAACCACAGCTGCACAGCTGTCAGTATGGGTGTGTATTTGAGGATGTAAGGGGCAAATTTGAGCACATGCTTTTCAAGGATGTCCTCTGCGTATACCTTCTTGTGTTTAGGGATCTGACAGGAACCACAGCTGTCAGTATGGGTGTGCATTTGAAGATGTAAGGGGCAAATGTGACCACATGCTCTTCAAGGATGTCCTCTGCGTATACCTTCTTGTGTTTAGGGATCTGATAGGAATCACAGCTGCACAGCTGTCAGTAAGGGTGTGCATTTGAGGATGTAAGGAGCAAATTTGATCACATGCTCTACAAGGATGTTCTCTGTGTATACCTTCTTGTGGTTAGGGATCTGGCAGGAACCACAGCTGTCAGTATGGGTGTGCATTTGCGGATGTAAGGGGCAAATTTGATCACATGCTCTTCAAGGATGTCCTCTGCGTATACCTTCTTGTGTTTAGGGATCTGACAGGAACCACAGCTGCACAGCTGTCAGTATGGGTTTGTATTTGAGGATGTAAGGGGCAAATGTGACCACATGCTCTTCATGGATGTCCTTTGCGTATACCTTCTTGTGTTTAGGGATCTGACAGGAACCACAGCTGTCAGTATGGGTGTGCATTTGAGGATGTAAGGGGCAAATTTGATCACATGCTCTTCAAGGATGTCCTCTGTGTATACCTTCTTGTGGTTAGGGATCTGGCAGGAACCACAGCTGCACAGCTGTCAGTATGGGTGTGCATTTGAGGATGTAAGGGGCAAATTTGATCACATGCTCTTCAAGGATGTCCTCTGCGTATACCGGAATAGCTTTAGATTTTAATCTTCCCATAATTGATGTATTATTAATGCGTTACTGTCTTATAGTTTTGTTACTATAGTATTGGTAGGTTACTATCTTATGGATATGTTTCAATCTTATTGATATGTATCGATGTATGATACGGGTTCAGAGCTAAGTCTCCGACGTTGTATTTATTGTTTACGAGACATGTTGGCTGAGTAATATTAATTATCTTTTACTATTATATTAACAAATCTAGAAATTATAAAAAATACTAAATTAAATATTCCAAGCTCAAATCAAATGTATAATAGTAAAGTTAATTACATTCGTTCAATTGTCCTAAAGCAAAAGATATTTTCATTCTTATCAATAAAGAAAACTTTTTTCATCATTCCTTCAGATATAATTATTATTTTAGAATTATTTTCCCCTTGCGTAATCATTAAGACAATATTTTTTCTGGTATGTTTTTCTATTTTCATCAAGTTAGTAATCCTGCTCATTATAATTTTTCCAAGTTTTCTGTTTTTCACAATACTATTTAACTATTTTCTTCTCTCCAAATTTAAATTCATGGAAAGTTTTTTTTACCCTCAGATGAAAGGAAGGAACTTTTTTTCTTGCAAAAATGAAACTTTAAGGGTCTTTGTTTTCAAATAGGGGCTATTACCCAACTTAATTTAAACCCATTTAAAAAAAAAAGTCCTGGTTTTCGTTTATCTTTGTTTGGAAGGGGGGGGGGGGTAAATTTAAAGGGTTTTAGTTAGAACGCCTAGTTTAAACTCTTTTTTTTCTGTGTTATTGGAACGTTGTCTGCTTAGAGTTCTCTGTTGAACCAGAACTCAATGTAGTTGCAAATGATTTGAATAATAAGAGCCCAGTCAGTTCTCTTCTAAACTGGACCAAGATAAATTAGTGAGAAAAAACAAACCGGACAACAAGAAAAGCTCATTTTTAAACACTAAAAAAAAAGTTTTGTAAATTAAAACTAATAATTTAGGAATAATTGCAGTTGTAGAAAGCATTTAGTTTAGTTAAATTTGTACAAATGCGATATCAGGGGGTCGATTCTGTAACTTTTTAACCTCCCTTTTCGTGTGATTTAAACATCAAAATTTGATATAAACATTACATCTCTGTTTAGAAGTGATTCTTTTTGTAGCTGTATTCATTGCGCCTGGGCGTTCATTTTTCCGCCCAAGGTCGGAACAAGAGAGGAATTCTTCACCTTAAAGCACGATTAGCGAGTTGTTTGCATTCTAAATTGCTGATTGTTTAGTTAAAGTAACTGTTTATATCGAGTTTTTAGAGAAACAATGAGTGATTTAAATGATTATGACGAAAATGAGGAGAATTATACGCCTTCCGAAATAATTCACAAAATACAACTAATGAATTAATATCATCTTAATCAAAAAAGAAATACGTACTTACATACAGGAAGTTTATTTTTTTGTTTTCTCTATTTATTATTAAAATCCACAATCGTAGATAAAGTACGGTAGGCAACTCGTGCGAAAACTGCATTTTGTTTTGCTCGTGTGGTTTTTTTACTACCCTCGCTGTCGCTCGGGTGCATACTCCACACTCGCATACAAAATGCTACTTTCCGCACTAGACTCGTAATGTACCATTATTTCTTCAAAGCAGTTTAAGATGGCTAGAAGGTGTAATGACGAATATTCGTCATTACACCTTCTAGCCATCTTAAACTGCTTTGATTGAATTACAAGGGTGTATAGTTTAAATATTTCCTTTTAAATTATTTAATAATTTAAAGAAATATATTAAATAAAAAAATATTTATTATTTCTTCGTTTATGAAAGGAATTATCTCGTATTATATTTCTATTTGGACTGTTTTATTGTTTTGTGTTGTTCTTTTTGAATTATTCTAATACTCGTTATTATATTGAGCGACATTTCGTAAGTGAAACTTGAAATGTGATTTATTTCAATTGAAGTATAATTATAATTTATTTAATTGTTATATCATAATTGTTATTTAATTATTTGTTGTTGATATTTATTTATTGTTATATTTAATTGTTATTCATTGTTATATCTGCGATATGTATATCCATATTGTAGATCTCTGTATTAGGGATATACACATATATTATAATTGTAGATGAAGGTGATCCCTAAAAATTTGGTTATTCTCTTGAGGTTGTGGGTCTGTTGGGATGAAAAATGTTTAACACTACTCGTCTATCTCATTCTTGCTATATTTCGACCTCGTTAGGTCATTTTCAAGCATCTACAACAATGACATTACAATCAACTATTATATATGTATAAAAATACGTAAATAAACATTAACCTTAATAATTTAATCAAACATGCAGGTCTTGGGAAAACCATTCTTACCTGAAACCATAAAACATTCTATGTCTGGATATTACCAGATAAAGTCATTTTTTAACATTAATTTCATATCAGTGTCACAACACTGTTCGTCATTAACTTAAGGTCATCTGTCTAGAACTCCACCTAGAAAATATATTAACACTTCTGTTTAAATCTGCGTTATTATATTGTTTTCAAATATTTAAAAACTATATAATAACGCAGATTTAAACAGAAGTGTTAATAAATTTTCTAGGTGGAGTTCTAGACAGATGACCTTAAGTTAATGACGAACAGGGTTGTGACACTGATATGAAATTAATGTTAAAAAATGACTTTATCTGGTAATATCCAGACATAGAATGTTTTATGGTTTCAGGTAAGAATGGTTTTCCCAAGACCTGCATGTTTGATTAAATTATTAAGGTTAATGTTTATTTAAAGTATTTTTATACATATATAATAGTTGATTGTAATGTCATTGTTGTAGATGCTTGAAAATGACCTAACGAGGTCGAAATATAGCAAGAATGAGATAGACGAGTAGTTTTAAACATTTTTCATCCCAACAGACCCACAACCTCAAGAGAATAACTATATTATAATTATATACTTCAATAGAAACAAAGCACATTTCAACTTTCACTCACCTTTGAAGTAATAATACAAAAATAATAACACTACACAATAAAACGGTCCAAATAGAAATATAAAACTCCTTTTTCAAATAAAGTATTTAAAAAACTTATTTTCGTATGAAAACGAAAATAAAAAAAATAATGGCGTCACTTGTTTTAGATTTCAACTTAGTAGATTTTAAATATAAACTTATAACCTGGCAGATATATCAAACAGAATTTTGTGTCGTAATACATCACACAAATTATCAACTTTTTTGCAATTTATCAATAAATAAAGTTGCGCATCATCATAACAAATTTGCATAAATACTCGTAATCTCATAAAAAGGTAGGTTTCAGAGTTACAGAATTGATTCCACGGCCATAAACAGCGCTGCCATCACTTTGTATTGTCTGTGGACCAGTGTTTCCCATACTTTTTTTGCCCGCGGCACACTATAAAATACTCTGCCAATTAATGTGGCACATAGCTTCCTCGCAAAGAACAATAATCAAAAAGTTGGAACAAATATAAAACTGCAACCAAATCGTAGAAACCGCTGTATAAACATTTTATTTTTTTTATTTTACCCCCCTCAAAACTAAAAATAACAAAATAGAATATAACAAAATTTAATCTACTATGCAAGAGCTTTTCAACGATATACATCATATTATAAAAGATTAACTTTAACATTTGTTTTTAACTTAACATATATTTTTAAAAACAAACAATACAAAAGGGCATTCATTTAACTAATAAATACATATAAATAAAAAACCTAATATAAAAAAAGTATTTAAACCCTTTATCCTTCAACAAAATTATAAATCGGTACTAAAGTACATGTACAACATTTTTAAAAAATCAACAAATAAAATAGCTTTAATGTACATATCAAGGCCTTTAAAATGATATACGACACAATATTAAAAACCAAAAAAAGTGGTCACGTGACACGGCACATGGGAAAAAGTTTACTCTCATGTTCTCACCAAGTAGGATGAACTAATGAAATAAAATATACTCAATTTAAAGAGCATTAGTGTGAGATTCAATCGCCGTAATCAGAAATAAAATAGACCAACTATTATAGAAACTATGGCCATTCAAAGACAAAAATGGAAAAAAATAAAACCAAAATTATCACCATCTAAGGTACAACCGATGATGATGCGACAAAAAATCATAGGACTAAAGTTGTAGATCGTTTAAAATCAGTTACCACTTGTGCTATCCATTTTCTAATACGACTTACCGTTTAGCCGCAATAAGGCCCCATACCAGCTTAAAAATCAAGTCGCCCATTATTATTTTTTTAAGCGGGGAAGAAGGGGGAAAAGTGAACTTTTTATAGTTATTTTTGTTCACAATATAGACGTTACGCGTCGAATGGCGCAAACCGCAAGTCTCTAGCTCTTCTGGAATTGGGTAAACATTAATGTCAGTCAGTGAGTCAGTTAGCCATGCGGCTTTATAGTATAAGACATATTAATTTAGCACGATTTAAAGTGCGTAGAAAGTTGAAATTAGGCAGATGAAAGAGACAAATCAGATGATTACTCTTAAAGATATGGCAGTAAATAAATGTATGTTTGTGAGCATGTGGAAGATAAACCAATAAGAGCAGAAGGTTGAAACTTATATGGGACCAACAATGGGCTAATTATGGCCTACCACCCAAATTTCATTAAAATTGGACCTGTAGTTTTTAAGATATGGTGGTTCGCAAAAATTGAACGACAGACCGACAGACCGACAGACAGACCGACAGACAGACACGGCACCAAAAATGTTCCCTGATGTCTGAAACGGATTTCTGTCTTGGAATTTTTGAAATCGGAGATATAAAATATTTTCGTTCTTCAGAACGATCACATAGCTTCCGTTACCTTCGGTAAGCTCGGAAGCAAAATTTAAAATATTCAATAGCCGTGTCACTCCTTTTAATTTTATGCAGGTCCGCCTAGAGCCAACCTGGGCCCTATGGTTATAGGCCTATGGTTATAGTTCTACTAGGCCCTTCACTTACCGGGAGGTATAAAAGTGACACTCCCATAGTTTGGGAAATCCTGCTGTAGACTATGCAGATGCGTGGAGCCTAAAATATTCAACAGATTTTGATAAATTTGATAGAGGTGGTCAGCATGTGTTGAAGGAAGGATTTGCAAGTTAAACAATCACAGTAAACCTGATATAAATTTGGGAGAGGTTGTCTGAATCATCTCGGAGAGATTTGTGCTTTAGAAATGATGAAACAGTTTGTTTTTTATCAGTTTACTTATGATGAACTGAACCTGTAGAATTGAATATTAGTGTGTGTGGTTTTTCCACAGTAAACTGAAAGATTTTTCTTTGAGTTATATTCACTATTTAATTTTCCAGTAAATCCATTGTTTGGAAAATTATTTCTATACATAACCTCATACCCAAAGTGAAGATATTTTCTAAGATTTTCCCCTAAAAAGGAGGTGTTGTTTTAGTTTTGGTTTCTATAGTAATCCTAAAGTGGGGAAAGTTTAGTGGAGGACCGGGGATTTATTATAGACGAAGAGATCTGTCTAAGTAAGAGACGCCTAAAAGGACTTAGGTAGCTTTTGTCTGTTCCTCATCCTCCGAGATATCCTAGAGCTTGGAACTCCTGAGGCATTGGAATTTTCTCCCGAAAAGCGTTTTGAAGTTAACTGCAAGGTTCTCTGTCGGACTCGTTTTAGATTTTCACCGAAAGAGAAATTTCTCAAGCAACCGTCGAGATACAGAGCTGAATCCAAAACGAAAGCTAAATCATTCTGGTTAGGAACAAAGGGGGAACCCTGGCGTTGAAGGAATCAATGAGGCACTGTTCTCTATGGGAAGCTTTTGAACGACGTCACACCCGCACCGTAGCATTTTCCACACGGCTGTGCGATTCATACCCCTAGTCCTTGTTTCTCTTTTCAAAAGCTGGGACACTTTAATGCAAAATAATACATCATTCCCGAAAAAGGGTTTGAAATTTACGGTCTCTCGTATGAGCTTCACATACCTTGATACGGATCGGTTAAGGACAGTCCAAGGTTTTACCCCATAGAAATTGACTCGATACATTTTATTCTTTAGCTAATAGATCCCTTCCAATAGCCGTCCAATCAATAATAGTAGCATTATCTTTTTTCTTTTGTTGGGTCAATTAGGGTGAAAAGATATAATTCAACACATTAGTGTGAGCACTGGCTATATTTCGCCCCCCCCCCCCCCCCCCCCTCCGGGGCATAATCATGCCTAAAAACATCATAAAGTATCTTGTTAACACTCCTTATACATATTGATTAACATTAAATATAATAAGTATTAATATAACTTCATTATAGACATCGACAACTAATAACAAATAAAATTAAAATTTACATCTTACCTAATTTTGAGAAGATTAGAATACATATTACTCAACAGAGTTGGTTTGTTGTTATAATTCTTTTTTTTATAGTGTATAACAATTTAAAAATTTCAAAAAGAGTTTAAATGAATTGTTATCTTCATTCATCACTAATTAAATGAAAACTTAAAACTAATACTAATAACAAACACAGTCAAAAAACACGTTTTTATCTGGTAACTATAAACTTGAGGTAACCAAGTTGAAACCTTCGTCTACTATTCAGATTGATATATATTTAATCTTATTTTTAAAATTTTATAATATTATTTTATTATATTATTATAAGTTAAATACAAAGTATTTAACTTATAATAAAGTAGCATTATAACTTAACTTATAATAAAGTAGCATTATCTTTCCTCCTCCCAATGTGATTACAATTTTATTCTATAAACTAGCTGACGAGTAAAGCATAAACCTTTATCATTCATCTTTGCCAAAAACACTGAGTCCCCCGTAATGAATGCCAGTTTTAATTTAAGCCGTAGTCTTTTGGTTATAAGGTTGGCAAAACTGTTTATTGGTTGATCGATTTCTCACGATAGAACTATTATGCCTCTCAAAGTCATAGAATTATCGCGGAGGTGTACAGTCTAAACAGTGAGTGTAAAATACGTCAAAACGTGTTGTCTTGTACTCAAAGTTATATCCATATCCAACATGTCTTACAGAAATAGAGCATTAAATATATTATAATACATATATCGGTTGATAGTTCTATCGTGACAGATTCTATAATCAAATCTTCAAGGAGATAGTTTATGTGAGATTTGCTATCATGACCGCAACTATCGCGTCAACTATCACCGTGTAAACGGCTCATTCAGCTTCGATAACAAAACTCTGATAAAGATCTGTGCACAGAAGTCCGCACCGTATGGCGGCCGTGTGTCGGGCAACACACTGTGATCAAATTGCTCTATGGAAATGTACGGCGAAGTCCCCACTTGTCTGCACTGACACCGTCGTCGTCGTACCGAGAACGCACCATGACCGATTAGTTAAGTTTAAGGTGGATTCACACCTACGGTCTCGGTCCAATCCATTCCCACAGTCCGGTCAAACCCCGATCAGTCGAAGGTAGAATCTCCTCTCTTCAACATGCCTTTTAGTAAATTAACGCTGCATAAAATAGCGCTACTTTTAGAGGAGGAGGAAAAAGGAAGGCCTCGGTCCCAAAGACGTTTTTGGGTACATAATATATTAGTCCACAGGCCACCATAAGAAGTGAGTCGCTGATTGATAAAGTTTTCTTACCTTATGGAATCGCTTATTTATGCCGTGTCCACCGATGAATTGGGTATATGGCAACTGGGCGCTGGGCCATTTCTTTTTTGTTGACATGCCAAACTTGCCCTTCTGCGGGAACATTGAAAAGAGATAGATAAAGTTTTGATTTTTACAGGATCGTTTAATTAAATTATTTAAAAAACAGTGGTGAAGGTGGCCACCGATAAGAGTGGGCCGTTTGGGGTGTCCACCGCCCCAAACATATCGCTCTGCGGGCTCGTTGAAAAGAAAACGGCCCACTCATATCGGTGGCCACCTTTACCACTGTTTTTTAAATAATTTAATTAAACGATCCTGTGGAAATCAAAACTTTATCTATCTCTTTTCAATGGTCCCGTAGAAGGGCAAGTTTGGCATGTCAACAAAAAAGAAATGGCCCAGCGCCCAGTTGCCATATACCCAATTCATCGGTGGACAAGGCATAAATAAGCGATTCTATAAGGTAAGAAAACTTTATCAATCAGCGACTCACTTCTTATGGTGGCCTGTGGACTATATACTTATCAAGAATAAAAGAAAGGGAATTTTCAAAATTGTATATCCACAACTGGTGGACGATGAAACTAAATTTCACCAGTACTTCCGTATGTCCCATTGTGATTTTATTAACTTATTGAACATTATAAAAAATGGATACCTTCTTTAGAAAAGCGGTAACTCCTACTGAAATACTTGCTGTTTGTCTAAGGTAATAAAATAAATAAATTTTAAAATTCTTATTGTTTTATTATTTTATAATTCATATCAGTGGTACATTTATTGTAACATAATACCTATATCAAATTATATAGTTTAAAAAAAAATAAGGATATTAAATAAAATATAAAAAGTACCTATATTATTATATTATATAGGTCGGAAAAATCGTACAAAACCCTCTGTTCACGGACGTATTCTATCAATTTTTCATCATCCATTACAATAACAAAATAATAAACAATACTATAAGTAATGACAACAAGTAAAAAAATCACAGGGAAGTACTTGCGTCCAAGTACTTTTTAGGGTTTTGTAGATGATGAAGCATACCCGTTATGAAATTATGATTTTTTTTCTTCGATCCTAAGGGTCCCGGGTTCGATCCCCCGGGAGGTCACAATGTTTTTTATAGGTAATAACGACAAGATAAATTACATTTTTTTAGAAAATTTTCATTGCCCAACCATACGGTGTAACCATGAATCATTTCAAAATTTTAAGACCAGCCATTATATAAAATTTGGGGGGGGGATTTTTTTGGGGGTATATTTTGACTTATAAAACCAATAAAGAATTAAAAATTTAAAAAAGCAAATATATATTTGTATCCTACTCTTCAGCAGCTTTCATTTGATACCCAACTCAAAATTTTTAAAAAATAAAATTTTGGGCGCACTCCAAATTTTCGTGCACAAAATTGGTAATTTTTAAAACCTGGGAATGAACTCCCGGAAATATCATCGCCCCACTATAAGGTATTAGTATGAATTATTTCGAAATTTTAGCACCAGCCGATCTATAGTGGTTGGGGGGGGGGGAATTTTTTTGGGGTATATTTTGATTTTTTTCCCCTATAACTAATGCAAATTTTAAAAAAGCATATATATATTTATGTCCTACTCTTCAGCAGCTTTCATTTAATACCCAACTCAAAATTTTAAAAAAAAATAAAATTTTGGGCGCACTTCACTTTTTCGCGCCCAAAATTTACAATTTTTGAAAATTTGGGATGAACTCCCGGAATTTTCATCGCCTCACAATAAGATATTAGCATGAATTATTTCAAAATTTTAGCGCCAGCCGATCTATAGTGGTTGGGGGGGGGGGGATTTTTTTTGGTATATTTTGATTTATTTAACCAATAAGGAATGCAAATTTTAAAAAAGAATATATATATATTTGTGTCCTACTCTTCAGCAGCTTTCTTTTGATACCCTACTCAAAAATTAAAAAAAAAATAAATTTTTGAGTTTACCACATTTTTTCGAATTGCGCATGCGCAAATCTAATTATGAACTTCTGTATATTTTTCCTGTGGTTGGGTCAAAAAGTTGCACCAGTGTTTCAAATTTCAGTATTTTCGCTTAAACGGTTCGGGCCCTATGAACCAAAGAGCGACGGACGGACGGACACATCACCCTCGGTATAAGGGTTTTGAGAAGTATCTACAAAACCCTAACAATAAAAAGAAAGAAAGAAAAAGTCTGCGGCAATAAAAAAAAAGGGGGGATTAGGCTCTAGATACGAGGGGAACCGATGGTTGACTGAAGGTGGATTTGACTGTAGGCCCTTCTCACTTCGGTCCGGTCCCGCTCCGCTCCGGTCGAGCTCCGATCAAGATCGCTCGGGAAGCAACCTGGATGACCGGATCGAACCGAGACCGGAGCGTGAGCGGACCGAGACCGGAGGTGTGGATGCTTCCATTTAAAAACATAGAAAGAGATCCTCATCGAAGCGGACCGGACCAAGACCAGATCGAACCGAGACCGGAGCGTGAGTGGACCGAGACCGGAGGTGTGGATGCTTCCATTTAAAAACATAGAAAGAGATCCTCATCGAAGCGGACCGGACCGAGACCAGATCGAACCGCGACCGTAAGTGTGAATCAACCTTTACTTTTTGACAGGCACGACGTGGTGTTGTCCTTCATTTGTATTGTTCACATAAAAATTTCTACAACTTTATAACTATTTTTTTTTTCTCATAAATGCAAAAGCTGGTATTATAATTACTATGCTTAAAGCTAATAATTTAAAAAAAATAAAGGTTAGTAAAATAGAATAAGGATTAAGAAATAACGAATAAATGGTGTTTCGCGTCACCGCACATTTTTAACTCTTTCATATAAAAGAAACTTGGTATAAAAACAATGTAGAATAACATAAAAGGCAATTGTGAGACTCGTGTTTCTACTTCTCTATTCTACATTTTCACCATATTCAACAGATATAAATATATAAAACCCTGCAGAAATTGAAAAGGAAAACAGAACGGAGAAAAGGAAAAAAACAATCTAAAATGACAGTCTGAGGATTTACAACTGAGGCTCTCACTTTATTAAATACAGAGGGCGCTCAGAACACACTGGTGGGGGTGGGGGGATCCCCCGGGGAAACACCATGGCGCCAAATTTAATTTAATTTATGTGTGTGTTAGACTGGGTTCTTCTCTCTACCAATAGACTCTGCAAGAGAAGCTTTCGCAATATCGGGGCAAGAGTGCGCCAAAAACCCTCCTCTCTTCTCCACAGATGGTTTAATATCTGGGGACTATGGAACAGGTGGCGAGATCTGGGGGTGGCACTAACACCTTCATACTCACTAATATTTATATATATATATATATATATATATATATTGTCTAAAGTATGTGTTGAGAAAGAAGGAAAGGCAACTGGTAGAATTAGCATGTATATATTTCTGCTTCTTTCTCTCGAGGGGGATCTTTAAACGAACCAGCATTTTGAAAATAAAATATATGAAAAATTAAAATTGCATTCAGTGTTTGTTATTTTATATCTGTATGAGGTATAAAAATATTCATTTTATTTCTTTCGCTACGAATTTTAATAAAAGTTATAAAAATATATATGATTTAATATACAATGATATATATATAGTTTTTACATTGCTTTGATTTTTTTTATTGTCAAAATAAACCGTGCAAATCTAAGTTAGGTGTTTCGCTGAGATTTTTTTACGACTAACTCATAATGGGGCTGATTCTGTAACTTTAAAACTACCTATATCAAGTTATTATATATACATATTTCTTATCAAAATGCACTAAGCAGCCTATCAACTTAAATTTATAAATTTAATATTTGTAAAAATACAAACAAAAAGTTGATATTTTTGGTGAGACCCAAGCACAAGAAAACTTAACGGCACTGGTTAAATATAGCTGAGAACAATTATTAACTAAAAGTTCTTATATTAAACATTTACCTGGGCATAAGTGAGGGTTAGATACAATAATAGCCTCAACTCTCTTGTTTTTAGAGGCTTGCCGGTGTATGACGTGGCCTCCTGCAAAGAAAATAATGCTCCTTCACCAAGCGTTCTCCAACAATGGTTTCCTTCGGTTAGAAATCCAAAAAGTCAACGGAATGAAACTCCAAGTAAAACACTGCATGGGGACCTCTGGACCAACCCCTAACAAAAGCATACCTCCCCTGCAACAGAGATAATAGGATCCTGCTCAATCATAAAATTGGAATAAACTTTATCAGCGAAACGACCACCAACACCAACAGTATCCTGGGCTCAGTGAAGGACTGTTTACCCTTCAAAAACAGATCCCCTGCAGCTGTGGGATGTCTTATATCCGACACTCTGGTGTCTACTCGATTGCAGGAGCACATTAGGGCTGTCAAAAATAATGACCACAATTCTGCCGTGGCCCAGCATTTCAGTGAGTCTGGAGTCTGGTCATCTCATCAGGTTCGAAGACTCCAAAGTCTTGGCCTCAGTGGCAGTTTCCACTACAGGATAGTGAGAGAAGCAATTGAAATTGCGCTCGGAAAAAACACCCTTATAATATTAATAGAGAAAACGTCTTCAGATTGTCGAAAGCAAGGAAACCTCTCATTAACACCCTAACCACAGGTCCCTGTGGTTCCCCCCGAACCCGGATAAGCTTAAGTCTGGAAGATCCCCACCGACTAAGAGGATGATGTAACTCTGGCTGACGCTACCACCACCAGATATGACCTAAGGCCAAGAAAGTATAAAACTACCGTTACCTTAAACAAACCTCCATTTCGCTGTCGATCTGAACTACTGACATGGACATCATGAGCACTCTTGAAGATGCCGCTATTATTAGGAGCGAATCGTCGAAACTCTTACTGCACACCATTCGAGACTGAGACAGTGGTCACCACCGGAACACCTAGAACTTCAGGAATAATATAAACTTTCTCTACACGTAACCTGACTAATTTGTTTATTTCATACTACAAAGCAGCTTCCAGCTTTCATTACTTTAACTCCATTACAGGGTCTGTCGAACGAAAGACGACTCAGTCTTACATTGATCTTCGGCATGAAGTTGGCTCACTCATTAAATGTTTAATTGCAATGTAACTATTTATTCCACATTTTGGCACTGATGATGGCCTTACGAAGGCTGGAAGCTGCTTTGTGGTATAAAATAAACAAAATGCGCATATTAACAGTAGGTATGCAAAGTAGAGATATGATAAACTGACTTACCTATAGCTAGTCTGGGAGTTTATAGCTTTCAAGATTGTTGTGGAAACTGTTTTGAAAACTCTTCATGGAAACACTTTCGGTTTGAAACCAAGACAGTTTTCATACCTCATGGGAACGTATCAAATGTTTACTTCACCGTGCTCCGCAATTTTGTAATATTCCTGTCTTCCTTCTTCCTACATTTTGATTTTCATTTGCTGCTACTTAGAAACAAGAAATCAGAAATTTAACAAAGTTTGTAATCATTTCAAACTCAAATCCAACTAGTTTAAGGTTTATAATCTGGTATGGTCGACCACTACCTTCAACCAGTTCTGCCACAAGAATAATAATTAAAGCCACCACCTACTAAGCACAACAAACCTCCAGTTCACCTGGTTAGTCTTTCCCAACGCATTCTAAACCTTTATTCTTTCTAAAATAATAAATGTTGATGTCACTATCTAGGTAATATAATTATATTATTAAGTATTACGTCTAACAAGCAAGTTTACTTCTCCTAAATCATTCAACAATTCACATCTTTTATTATTTTACCGATATCATATTAATAATGCAGGTAGTATATTGATGCACTGCATAATAGTAGTATAAAAACTGAAACAAGTCTAAATAGGTTAAAGTAGGTACTATGGGAAAAAGTTAATTCCAAGAGAGTATGTTATTTCTAGTTAAAGACCTGTAGCTGTTGGTGGGTGAGCACTCAACACTGTGTATTAAACAAGAAGAAGAAGGGGTGGGGGTAGAGTCGAAAGGCTATAGATCAACAAGTGTCTAATTCAAGAGTTCTTTTGAATTGATCTACCATTGAATTAAAGCAAGCACTACCATGCTCGGCACGTTTTCTGGCAACACTGCTTTCACACTTTTGCCTGTCTTATTTTATAAGCCTTTTTTCTCGCATTTTAGCTAAAAATAATAGACCATTAAAACTCAACTCAGCTTGAGACCTATCATAACAATTCCACTAATTGATTTTCTCTCGACTTACAGACAATTATTTTAATCGCGTCTATTCTGTGTGTAGTCTGTTAAATGTGGTGTTGAATGTCGTCATGACTAATCTTTGTAGGGATAAAAATAACACGGATGGATAATCCATTGCTTCCGAGTCTATCAAAGTCAAAGGTAGCGGAACCATTTTGTTCACTTTTGGGAGGTTAAATCTTTTCACCAAAAAACAAAAAACAAAAAAATCAAAATTATCACTCTCATTTTACGTTTTAGACCTTCCTGAACAAATATAGTTTCGTGTCTGTTAGTTTGCCTGTCGTGTCTGTCTGTCGGTGTGTGTGTCCTCGAATCCTTGCCAGCAGATAACTTCTACAATTTCCATCCGATTTTGATTAAATTTTCAGGGATTAAGCGGGTTAGGCCCTAGATGGCTCCCCTATCTCCGTTGCTATCCTCAGCGCAGACGTCGTACTGTGTTGGAGACCAACAGTTTAATTTGATATTTCACCTTATTTTGTTTTGTATCACTTTCTGTTAAAAGTGGCACTACTTAGCACACAACTTTCAAATCAACACATCACTTTCGTCAACTTAAAAATATGTACAGCTACGACATTTGTTTACAAATAGTGTAAAAGGATAGTATATTGGTATAACCTCGGTGCAACCTCCCTCGATTTAGTCTTTGCGTTCAGAAAAGGCATCACTCTGCTTGCTTGTGCCGGATAACGAATTAAGCAATGGAATATGCATGTATCATTACATACATGAGATGATTAGTAATGACGTCACAAGATGGCGTAAGCTTTCGATAATTTATTCGATTCGGTTTGGTTATGTTCCTTTTCCTTATCACCTGTTATCAATCCCATGTAAAATGAATGGGAGAATTTTCTCAACTTTTAAATAATTAATTATTAAATTATTATTAATTTATAAGACTTTTCAACCTTTGAACGTTTTTATACTGTCTATTTTAACAATGTAAGATAAGAAAACATTAAAAATTGCCGTTCTAGTGGTTTAAAAAAGTATTATTGTGAGTGTGTTTTATTGTGGTGATACCGTCCGGGTCCGTTCTTATTTATTGTTTATTTTTTAAATCGTTTTTCTATTTTAGTTTGCATGTCTTCCACCTTCTCGAGTGTTATGAAAATTTCATCTATACTTCATTTTTTTCGGAGGACAAAGCTATTCTTCGTAAAAGTATGTCAGAGTACTAAAGTAATATTAAATTAATGTATTAAATTAGTTTTTTAATCAAAATTTTAAACAAGTATACATGCGAGGCACTCATATCTTATATTTTATATTATTATACTCGTTAATATAGATAACAAAAAATACACAAATAATAATAGTAATAACAGTCTGCTCTTTGTCTCGTCATCAACGTCTTTTTCCTGGGCTGATCAGTGATCTATTGTATAGTACATAATTATGTTCCAACATCGGTTAAATATAATGCACATTGTAAGTAACCAGGAACAAAATATTATTAGCAAATAATCTTTTATTACCTGGCAGATTAAGTATCACTATCTTTCTACAAGTCCTGTACCCTGAGTATACTTCATTGAGTTTCAAAACTTGAGGAAAATTTATTTTCGGACACACAATATGAACACGAACACACCCTGTGAATTTTTATGGCAACAGGAAATACAAAAAATCAAGTATAAAGATTAATAACTCAAATAGCTTTTTCGATGATATGACCCTTCACATAAATACTCATTTTAAATAACTGAAACGAAAGTTTTTAATGTTTTCTTTGTTACACTCGTTAAAAAAGACTTGGTACAACAATGCTCAAAGGGTGAAAACTCTTATAAATCAATAATAATTTAATAATTAATTATTTAAAAAGTTGTGAAAATTCTCCCATTCATTTTACATGGGTTTGATAAGAGGTGATAAGAGAAAGGAACATAACAAACACTGAGTTAAATTTTCGAAAGCTTTTGTGACGTCACACTAATCATCTCAATAAATCGTCCCACTCGATTCTCGGCACGCTGACTGACCAGGTCTTTGCTTGAAGCTCGCCGATACCGACTCGTGCACGTGTCTATCTTTTTTTTTTCGCAGGCCACGTAGCGTAGGTGAGCCCATTGAACAAACCCGGGTTGGAAGACCAAAATCTTCACTTTGTGGCGAACCTGGTGGCGCTACTCTTTCGAGCAGCTACCTATTTATTTAAACAATGCTGGTGCTGGGTGAACATTGAGCGGGGGGCCTGGTCCGGGAATTGAACCCAGAGTTCAAGGTCAGTGGACACCATTTTCCTACTGACCACGCACGATGCTGCTTTACTTGACTGATCGCAAGCCAAGCGCTCTCTACTCCAGGCTACCCAGGCCCCCACGTGTCTTCATTAACTAAACATGTTTCATCAAATTATTAATTTAACCTTTTAAGTTAGTCTTAGGGTCCTCAGCTTTTACACATCTTTAATTTTCATCTGGATCGAAGACTTCAGGAACATATGTACCTACGCCGTGACATGCTGCCATACATCCTGTCATCGTCACCGGCTAAATCAATTTAAATTTATAATTATTTATCATTTATGAACTTGTTAATTTAAATTCTGTGTGAATGATTGTTTTGGTGTGAAACAATTTTTTTGTATAACTTAACTTTTAATTTGTATGAATGCGTGTGTTAATGAAACGTAACTTTTAACTAAATTCTCTTTTATTGATTTACTGTCTGTATTTGACTCGGAACAAATTACAGACAATTTACTTTAGCAATTTAACTTCAATAATTATTTAATGTAAAAACCACTGATAGTAATTAACCTACTCGTGGCATTATGCCATTTATGATTTTTTTTTTTTTTACTATCATTTAATATATCCTCGTTCGTTAAACCTATCTTATTGTTCGTTTTGATTTATTTTCATTTTTTAAGGTGACCCTTTGGGTATATAATTTTCGGAACTCACTAGTGTCTGTTTTAAAAGTTAACGTTTTTTCGTTTGTTTTGAACTCAGTACAATTAAATACATACGTTTAATAATAAAAAATGTAAAAATGTTGGTTTGATTCTAGTTGAAGTGATCGGGAAGCCTCGGGTACCTCCGCGACCCGAAGTGCGGCCGAGCAGCAGTCAGAGCGCTTCTAGTGGTCAAGGTGGGAACCAAGGTAGCAGCAGTACTGGACAGAGCTCTGGTTCCAAGTGTAGGAATCAACATACTAATAGCAAGTCTTCCACTAGTACCCCCATCTCTCCTATCCTCATCATACTTGTACTACTCTTCACTGATATTCGCTAGGAGATACTTCAGGTAATATAACTATCCCATACAATTCATACTATGCTATCTAATATACACGATTACTTTGTTGAGTTTTTCCTTTTTGGAACAATGTTCCTTATCACATGGTAAAGCGCTCTCAGTCCGAGAGTAAAAGCGCCGGGAGTCCGGGAGTGAATCCGATAAATCACCGTCTCCAAAATCGAATTTAAGTAAAAGTTGACCGATTTAGTTAAAATTTGTAACATGTTCATTTTATCAGTGCCCAGAAGGAGTTTCTTGGACAACTACATCCGCCCAAGAGGTCGCGCGTAACGTAATATTCAAATGTGAAATAGGAATTTTAGGACGGGAAAAATTCTAACTTCATCTATTCGATGAGACAAACAAATTTTTAAATACATTTGTTAATAAAGCTAATATTTACTTCACTGTGACGTTAGATAACTCGTAATATATAATTATATGATTCACAATTTGTGTGAGTGAGAGACATCAAGGGATGTGCTACGCAAAAATGGCACATAGGAACTGTTCCAACATCAGATTACGTCTACAAGATGTTAGCTCGGCATTACGCCGAGTTTCGTCGCGTCCGACTCATCAGGGACCCAACGATGCCCACCCAACTCTGGACCTATACCAGATCAAGCAGATCAGATATAGATATATAGGGCTTATCAGAGACGAGCGTGCTCTCATACCGCCATACTTGTTTGGTTAGTAAAACACATTAGCCTTGTGATACCGTGTTTTTGCACACTGCAATAAGCCCTAAATCTGATCTTCTTGATCTTGTATAGGTCCAGAGTTGAGTGGGCATCGTCGGGCCCCTAATAAGTCGGACGCGACGAAACAATGCAGGACATGGCGTAATGCCGAGCCAACATCTTGTTGACGTAATCTGATGTTGGAAAAGTTCCTATGGGCCATTTTTGCGTGGCACATCCCTTGGTGTCTCACACTCGCACAAATTGTATACCTTGTTGCAGTGTGTAAACACGGTATCACATTGATAATTATATGATTACTGATTACCTACGTAATTTATTATATGATAACCGATTTTCGCCAGAGTCGGGGATCAAATCCGGAACCTCAAGCAACTCCAAAAGCTACCAGGGACCTCTGTTTCACTAATAATTGTTCAAATCTGCATCTGTATACAGTAGGACCCCGTTAATCCGGACACCCGGTAATCCGAACGATCCTTCACGGAGAATGCAAGCCCGTATGTGTGGAGCCCTTCACCAGAGTCGGGGATCAAATCCGGGACCTCAAGGAACTCCAAAAGCTACCAGGGACCTCTGTTGCACTAATAATTGTTCAATTCTGCATCTGTATACAGTAGGACCCCGTTAATCCAGACACCCGGTAATCCGGATGATCCTTCACGGAGAATTCAAGCCCGCAACAATCATAATTATATCGCAAATCACTTCTTATGATCATTCTCGCTGACCATGTGCACAATGAAAATTTAAAAATGCCCATAGGACACCCCCTTCTGGATGACCATGACCATAGGATAGCCTTAACTTGACATTCCATTAAGGATATCCATTGGACATCCTTAAGATGACCCAATGAGGCATCCAAAACAGGATAACCATGGGGGAACCTTGGATAGCCTTAACTGGACATCACGCCTCATGACCCAATGAGGCATTCAAAACGTGATAACCATAGGGGAACCCATGGACCAACGATTATGGACAGGACAAAATCTTGACAAAAGGATCCATGGATGTATTTTGGATCAGTTGTGCTACTTGGGACTTTTAAGACATTGGTGATAATGAAAAAATGTTTGTGGACATGTTCTCATGCATGTTGTGCATGAGGGAGTGAGCACAATGGGCACAGAAGGTTGAAATTAATATAGAGCCAATGCGCTACCATTTAAATGTTCTCTGACATGCAAACAGACTTAATAATAATTCAAAACATAATAGCACAACTGATCCAAAATACATCCATGGGATATCCTTTTGTCAAATAAGTACTTTTCAACTTATACTTATGGTCGCTTTGATGAAATTAATTGTAATTTGATTTTCTCTGTTGCAGATGGTACAGTGCTTTGATACATCAATGTACCCATGCATTTCCCTTCGCATTCCTCGACCTCCAACCACCATTATACAACTTGCCAATTATATAAACTAACAGGATCAACAACCCACACACTCAAACAGACACAGACACACAATCAGACATAGACATAGAAACTATACAAAACATCACACTAAAGAAAACACAAATCCAAAACTTCATATAAAAAAAATATATATTTAATTCTATATTAATAATAATTTTAGACTTCAATTTAAGTCTACTGACAAGAAAACATACAATTTATAATAAAACCCAAAACCACACTGACATAAATTATAACTAAATAAATAAAAAAATATATAATAAATAAAATTTAAAAAAACAAATAATAATAATACAAAATTTAACTGTATAACTTCTCTTCCTATTTTTTTAAAAACTATATTTAATAATAATAAATATCTTTTATCATGGTGTTAAAAATATTGCAATTATATTTATATATATTAAATGTATTAATATATATAAAATAATAATAAAATAATATATTTCTAAAAACAAAATTAATTAAAATTTAAAAAATAAATAATAATTTTCCCAATCAAATGAGAAAAAAAATCTAGAATATGATTTATATAAATGAAATATTTTAAATAAATTTACATTTTATCTTTTTAAATCATAATCATTTAATTTCATTCAAGGTAACACCCTTAAGAAATTATAAAAATATTTTTATGTAAACAATTGTATTTTATATTTTTGTGTGTATTTATTTGTAATTAATTTCTATTACTTTGTACAGTCTTGATAATTTACTTTTAATTATTAATTAATTGTAACTAATTTTCTTTTTTTACTTTTATTTAATATTTTTTTAATTTAATTAATTAAATTTCATATTCATATTTTATATTTGTTTGCCATATTTTTAATTTTAGCAATGTGGGGGGCACCAATCATCTTCGTCTTGTTTCTGCTAAACTCCACTCTAAATTACTCATATGCCATAACCAGTAGATTTAAGTATTGCCAACTTTAATTACTAGTGTTATGGTATGGGCAATACAAATTGTTCTAGTAGGCCAAATGTTAGACAGTTTATGACTTACTTAATTTCTTAATCTTTTCTAGAAGAGGAGATTAGGGCCATAAACATGGAGGAACTTATCTCATGCTGCAGATCATGCCTACAGTTGTACCACGTCAACAAACATTATCACTCCTGGACCAAGTAGTTAGGTCTGTGGAGCTGTATAAAGATGAATTCTTTTGAAGAGATATTAATAGACCTCATTTATCTAAAGCTGGTCAAATGGCTTAATCAGAGAGATCACGGAAGCAGTCAAATATGGTCGAGGAGTTGCAGTCATACTGTATTTACTAAATATGTATTTTATTGCAACCTTGTTCTGTTCTTTCCCAGTAACTTAATTTCCCCCCAACTCTTACCTAAGACAGCATTACTTGACCCCTTCCCCGAAGGAGACAGCGTGACCGAGGTGCTCTAGGCACTCGCCCAGCTATCAATGAGTCAAGGCGAATCAAGGTCGTGGGTTCGATCCCGTGCCATGATGCTCTGATTTAAATAGCTTACTAATGACCACACCATACCCGCTTCGGCGGTACCATGTGCATGTGCAGGTATGATGTGGGAAGTGGTTGCAACTCTCCACCAACTGGGTTAGTAAAATGTGTTCAATGTGGCCTGATTGCAAGGTTCTAACAAGTGGTCCGTCCTACCCGACTAACCACTACTACTGCTTACCCCTCCCCCCAAAAAATAAAACAGAATAAAAAACAATTGAGTAATGCACACAACTAACATTTTAGTGAGTTATCTTTGCAATTTAAATTGTCAAAAATTCGGTAGAAGCATCTAATTTCTTTGAGATGTAGATCTTAACCTGGGAATAGTATAGTTGTAACAACAATTTTTTATTTCCAAAATCATTATTTTTGTTGTTAAGAGTTCTCTTTCTTAACCCCAAACAGTATATTTGTGTTAATATTTTAAATTATTATTATTTATCTTTTGAAACTCTCTCTTTATTCTGTTGTGTAAATAAATTGTTGATGTTATGAATGTAATATTTATATTGTTAGTGCTGCCATCTATGAGATAGATACATCAATTTTATGTAAATGTGTGATTTTTTTTCTATTAATATTAAATCATATATATATATTATGTAAATATAAGTAGGAGATGTTGCCTTACCATAGACACTTTTGCAAAAAATTAATTATCACTGATAACAGTCATAACACTGATATTATAGCTGGTGAAGGCAAGAAGGTTGCAAAAACAGTGTTGCCAGGCTCAACTCTGGCATGTTGTATTACTAAAAAAATTCCCTACTCTTCCTGGAATTGTGCCGGGAGCAAGTGTCCAAGGTACATAGTTTATAGTAAGGCCCTCTTCCCTATATATATTTTTTTAACTTTTTTTTTTTACTTGTATTAAAAGAGCAGTTAAAGAGGAGATATTTTTTATCCATGTTAATAATTCTTACAGAAGGGTTCTTATTAACTATATATTTTAACAAGTAGATTTAATCTTTCAAATATTGTTGGTTTTTTTTTTATATTTTATACAAAGTTCCATGGGGTTTAGATAAAATGTTGTTATGCCCCATGTACTAAGGAATAAAACGAGCTACTTCAGTAAAAACAATTGTTTGAGCCAGTTGTTGGCACTTATTAGTACAGAACAGTTAAAATTAAAAATCAATTTCTTTTAGGTTAGTTTGACCTCTATGTTGGCTTATGCAGATCTAGTCTAGTCAAGGACTAGACTTGCCAAGAGGCAAGTTCCTGGACACCCCCATGTGAATGAATGCAATTTGCTTGCAGGGTTATTAAAGATTTTGTACGGGCTGTATTTTCAATTTAGATTTAAGCTAAGTTAAATTGATATTTATCTAACTTAAATCTTTACTTAAATTAAAATGATAGGATGAAAGCACAACGGAGAACACTCTCATCTGTCTCCCACCTATAATTCTAATTCAATTTAAAATTGTTTGCCAAAGGACGCTAAATTCCTCAGTATGAGTACTATCTGTGTTATATTCTAGCTTGAATTTTCTCTTGTCTTGTCCGAGTGCAATAAATTAGCCCTCTAAAATAATTTCACTACTAACTAGTCTATCGCTTTGACAGATAAAATTCATTCTCTGGAATAGCTTAATTGTTTAAGAGTTTATTGTTCTCTGTTCTGTCTTCCTAATATAATTCTATAATTTTTTCCTTTGATGGTGAACCCTTTTTAATTGATTTATGTTTAAAAAACTACATAATATATATAAATATATATTTTCTTTGGATCTTTTAAGGGTTAAATAAATAATTTGCTTATTCCTCCTTTTCCTTTCTTTAAGAGCAAACAGCTATATTTCGCCCTAACTAAGAGCTTCTTCAGGCTATAACATTAAAATTCAAAACATATTTTTTTATACATTTTTTTTACTTGTCTGAATAGGTTCTTTTTATATTGTGCTGTTTTGAAAAATTTAAAAATAAAAAAATAATTGTAAATAAATGAAATATAGGAATGTATGTTTACGATTGAACTTTTATATATGTATGAACAAATGTAAATACAAATAATGAATAAATAAGACCTTTACTTTTGTTAAAATATCTGGTTAATCTTTGTAATTTGCTCTTTTGTGTCCGTATCACCATTCTTAAAATTAAAAGTTTGTTTTAGCGAATTTTCAAAAATTTTTTCCATGGAAATCCGTTTTAGACCATTCTGAATCGATTCCTAAAATTTAACACTTTTTTTATGTATGTATGTATATATGTATGTATATATGTATGTATATATGTGTCACTCCAGACGATATCTCCTCTTAGGGTCCATTTAGGGGTCAAATTTTGACCATATAGGGTCAAAAAACGTGTTTTTTCCATTTTACCCCCCTTTTATGTGAAAATATGATAAAAGTGTACATAACAACAATTACTTTACTCTTAAAGAGCTTTCCAACGACATGCATCTTGAAGGGTAAATACGATTTTGACTTTTGTACCTCGTAC